>OX411312.1:58489018-58776042 GCA_948150685.1 Rhaphigaster nebulosa
ATGGGGTCGCCACTACCATATGCCAAATAGCCTACCACTATATAATACAAATACCATAATAATACCAATAAGAATATACATAAGATGAGTTTCAACACCAGTTTTCACTGTCATCAAACATGCCAAGCACATCCGGGATACAGATTTTGGAATGGAAAAACTGTAATGTGTAGGCGCTCGATAGTTTGATGTTAGTCAAAATTCGTGTTGGAACAGACCTAATATTTTCAAGAAATGTACTAAGAAAAAAAAATTCTTGTAATAAAAACCATAATTATTACTGAAAAAAAAATAAAGCAAATTAATTCTTTTCTTAAGTTAAAACTAAATCACTAAAAACAACTATTTGTATCCGAAACTGATAAAACTGAAATCAATATCCAATTACAAAACTATATCTGGTTAGTCAGACTTAGGCACAGTTTCTATCTCAATTGTGAGGTGTAAGAAAAAGTTGAGAAGATTTTAATGAGTAAGGAAAAGAAGCATTGCAGATATTTGGAAGGAGAGAATTCCATAGGGTGGTGGAATGGGCAAGAAAGGAACATCGGAATGTTTCATTTCTATGGGATTGGATATAAAGCTCAGAAAGACAGGATCTTGTTCGCTGTGAGTCGGCTGAGGAGGAGAATTAAAGGAAAGACTCTTTATAGAAGTAGGAAAGGAGATAGAGTTTAAAGAGATTAATTGTCTCCCAATCCAAAAGGGTCAATCCAACTAATAAACTTCTTTTTTTTCTCTCTCTCTTTATGACTCTATAAACTGGTGCATTACCTAAAGTTTTATCCAACATTATTTAGTAGCTCGAGAGAACTATATCTTTAGATACACAGATTTTGGAAATAACTTTTTTGGACTCATGGAATCCTAAAATTAATTAAATTGATATCTTGAAAGAAGTTTTTCTAATGATTTCACAGGCCAACAAAAAAACTTTTTTTTTTTTTTTGAAAACTTTTTTAACTTTAATAGTTGATCTTTGCATAGATTTTTATGTGCTGAATCTAAATCTGGCCTTAGTTTTTGTATCACCCATAGTTTTCCAGCAATATGCTTTGTATTATATAGTATAAACCCCTATAAGGTATACGGGGGAATTAATGAAACACTGTATTACATTATAAGCATGGTTTGTATTTACAGTGGCTACTTAAAACAGTGATATAATGTGCTAATACAGGTTTCACTTGTCAACTGGAATTGGTCTATACTTTCTTCTCTTTTTTCTTTGAAGCTTCTTGTGTAGCTTTTTCTACGATGAGTCGCTTGTTGAACTTCTCGGTGAAGTGACCAGCAATAGTCCCCCAATATGTTGGTGTTCCAGCGGTCCTGGTAGCGTTTTTTCCATCACTTTAACGTCCTGGTGAAAACGCTCACCTTGCTCCTCACTAACATCTCCCAAATTGTCCGGGAAGTAATCAAGGTGGCTGTTCAAAAAGTGAACTTTCAGGCTCATCAAACATCCTAACTTTTTAAACTTCTGTAACATGTTAGCTACAATAGAAACATACTCTGGTTTTTTTTTCATTTCCCAAGAACTATGTAACGACTTGCTTGAATGATACCTATGCTTCTTTCTCATTTAAGGTCATTGTGGATTCAAAGTTAACATCAAACATCATTGTTCTAATGTCAGGTCCGACAAAGACGCCTTCTTTTAGTTTAGCTTCTGAAAGGCGTGGAAACTTTTGGCAGAGATACTTGAAACATGGTCCATCTTTAGGCAAAGCCTTTACAAATTGTTTCATTAGGCCTAACTTTATATGTAGAGGTGGTAGAAGCACGTTTTTTGGATCTATAAGGTTTTTGCATAGAATGTTCTTCTCACCAGGTTTTAAAGACTTCCTTACATGTCAGTTCTTTCTGCACCAATGTTGATCCCTAGCCCTACTGTCCCATTCCCACAAGAAGCATGGAAATTTGGTAAAACCACCTTGTTGCCCAAGGAGCATGCATGTTATTTTTAAATCATCACATATCATCCAACCATGAGCAGAACAGCCTATTCGATTTAACACTGTTTCTAAGTTTTCATAGTTTTCTTTCATATGTACAAAATGACCAACAGCAATAGATGCGTAAATGTGTAGTGTTACCATTGTGTAATAAAACAGCCTTTACTCTAGTTTTCAATGAATCAATAAACAACCTCCAGTCTTCTTTTTGGTATTCAATACCAAACTCATTCATCACACCGGGAATGTCTGAGCAGAACACTAAACCACCTTCTTGTTCAAAAAACTTGGAAAATTGTTGCTCTCTCTTCCTGTACACATAAATGCTGGTTCTAACCGCCAAAAAGTTCTTTTCTTTTAGTCTAGAACCAAGCAATTCAGCTTTTTCTTTTGTTAAGCCAAGATCCCTAACCAAGTCGTTAAGCTTGATTTGAGTAAACAGTTTAGGCTCTACATTTTCTGTAAAACATTGGAATTCTTTATCATCTTGTTCATCTAACTCCGATTGTACATCAGAAAATACTTCCATTGGAATAGAATTTAATCATCTGGTGGTTCAGGGACCGGTAAATCTACACCGTGCCCTATTGGTCGGATGGAGGATGAAAGGTTAGGAGGGTAGCTTATACCTTCTTGTTTTTTGAGTTATGACCAGTAATATCGACACTGCAAAAGTAGCAATCAGCGGAATGATTTCTTGGCTCCCTCCATATCATAAGAACAGAAAATTTAAAGATTTTTTTCTCCTTTTTGACCATTTTCTTAAATCTTCGACACATACATAACATACCTTATGCAGGGCCCAAGATTTATCCTGATCATCAAGTTTAGTTCCAAAGTATGATAGATAAACCTTTTTGACAAAGTCTGTAATGTTTCTTTGGTATTTTTTAATCACAAACTCACCACAAATATAACAAAAACTGTCAGCAGAGTTTTTAAAACCGCGATTAGACATTGCATTGAGCACATGTACAGGAAACGTGAAAGTGAGGTTAGGTTGACAGTAAACAAAACATCAGCTATTAACAGAAAAAAGAATAAACCTTTTTTGGCCAGCAAATGTGTTTCAGCAGTGCTACCAACTTCATCCACACCAATAGATCTAGTTTTTCAGTTATTTATTTTAAATATTAAAGCTGTTCAATTCTTTAAAAATCGTTTAATTTAATAAATTTAACTATAAAATATAGAAATTGTGGGTGATACAGCTTTTTTAATATCATATTTGGATTCAGCATCCTAAAAACTATAGGAATAAGATATTTTCAGTAAAAAGTTTTTTCATCGTTAGCCTGTGTTACCGTACTTCCCTAAAATGATCCAAATTGTGGTACAAAATTTTCAACTCTTCTCTTTGATCTGTTTTTGAATTTAATGGCAATTAGATTAATTAAAAATATGGTTGATTGAAAGCTGGATAAAATATTGTATATAAACATTTACAAAAATAAATATATTTTTCTGGAAGTGTTCGGAATTCAAAAAATTAGCTTTTGTTTTTATGTAATCAAAGTTCCAATGAGTATACATTTTTTTTTAAATTTAAATAATGATCACTTACCCCACCACCTCTAATAAGTTTTCTTCGGAAATCTTCAGGAGGATTTGGAAACTCAGCCTTTTCTTTAATTAATTTAGTCAATCGAGGACCAGTCTCCGGAAAAGTCAAATCATAAAAAAAACGCTGTTTTCGATGCTCAGCTTTGTTTTTGAAATAAATATCTATTGGTAGGTTAAAACCAGCATAACCTGACTCTTTCAAGCAATATGGTGGTTCCTTAATGGCTAAAACAAAAAATTTTTGTTAAAAAATGTTTAAAAAATAAAAATATAGCATATATACATAAAACTAATAACAGCCTACATCTAATTAAGTAATAATACTTTAATGTAACAAAGAAATTTTCATTCCAATCATAGATAAATAAATTTATTAAATTTATTTGATTTTTACAACTTGATAAAATATAATTAGGGATTGATAAATTATTTGCCACTTCTATAAATTTGTTTTATTGAAAACTAGTTTCGAATGTTATACATTCATCCTCAGTTCTAAAAACACACAAAAAATTCAAAAATAAGCAATTCATAATATAGTTTGGTATTATTATACATATTAAATTAGATTAATATAAATCAGTATTATAAAACATTTAAGAATTATGAATTTAATTAAGAGAAGAAATCAAATACATATTTCTTCTCTTAATTAAATTCATAAATGTTTTATAATACTGATTTATATCAATCTAATTTAATGTGTATAATAATACCAAACTATATTATGAATTGCTTATTTTTGAATTTTTTGTGTGTTTTTAGAACTGAGGATGAATGTATAACATTCGAAACTAGTTTTCAATAAAACAAATTTATAGAAGTGGCAAATAATTTATCAATCCCTAATTAGCTTGATCCTTCTATACCATCATGCGGATGCCAACTGATCATGATAAAATATAGGGAGGATGGATTCACAACGATCATCACAGAATTTTCAATGAATATTGTCATTTAACTATTTTATGGAAGACACTAATTAATTTTGAGTTATTTCTAACAATACTAAAAAATCTGGAACTGTTTGATCTTGGCTTAATTCCTACCAATCAGGTCACAATGACAGGTATTACTTATTCTTTCCTTTCTTCATACCAAATCCCATAGGGCAATATACCTGTAGGATAACTCAATAGAATGTCCAGGGATAATAATAACTAATATTTGCATGTCAATGACAACTAATTGGATTCTATTAAGTTTGTCCCTCAATTAATACGGATTTTTTCCTCACAGACGTGATGAGCCATTTGAAAGTACAGGAAAAGGTGTACCAACCTGTAAAACCTTTGATATACGTAATGCCAAAACAAGTATACCTCTACCTATAAAATCAAAATAAACATAAATATGATCAGTCAGATCTCTGTCCTGCAGAAACGACCCAAGGAGTCAATAAAGCCATGAGTAAATATTCTCCATCTAAAATCATTGACTATTAAAATCAATCCTAAATTTAAAAAAAAGTAAAACTCTATTTAAAGCAGAGAAAACAGTTAATAGCTTCCAATATACTTTTTCTGCCTTAAAGTTTTTAAACTTTCATTTTAACAATTTGTGGACGGTTTTATCAAATGTAGTGCCACCTAGAAACAATTTGGTTCGTGAAAATGATTATCCAAAAGTGATTTTAAATATACAAATGCATTCAGACTCGAAAATAACAATAAGACTGTTTGTTTTTTTCTCTCTTTATAGTTCAATTCATAATTATCAGTGTACACCGACACCCGGGGAAAGTGTTAAAAGAATAGGTATTACGAAATTAGTAGAACAGACAAACTGAAAAGAATTGTTTAGTGACACCTTTTGCAGTATTGAAATTGATGCTTTTTTTGTTACTCAAGGAAGTCTCCCACACAGCTCCTTTTCAGTCTTCTATGGAGGTTGTCTGACATGTTTTAGGAGGCCAAGTCTAGAACAAGTCTATGTGATCTTAAAATACGGTGTGATCTTAAAGCTTGTAAATTCTTTTGTAGGGTTTGTTGATTTTTGGCATGGGTATGTCTAGGTGTAGAGTTATGTTGCTTATGTAATTGACTGAAAAATTTGTAGTTTCTGAATGTTTTTTTTTTCTTTTTTTGGCAGTTCCTTATACTTGTGAGGCGTATGTCCAAATTGGTTTCAATAAGTAAGTGAATGCATTAAGTTTCTGTCTTAAGTCTAAATTATGAATGACACCCAAGCAGAGAATATAAAAATCACAGTAGCTGATTTAAGGTCTTTCATTTTGTAGTGGTAATGCATTCTGTCCCTTTTGAGATTGACTAGACGGCAGGTCCCATGTCGAAGTGAAAATGAGAAATGTTGGGAATCTTACTTTCCGTTGTCTGCACCAGTCGCATAGTGTTAGTAGGTGATTTTGTAAAATCTGAAAGGTATGTGAGGGATCTTGGTACCTCATTATAAAAATATCAAGGATCAAAATTCAAAATCGATAAGAATAAATGGACAAGCTGCTTGAAGAAACTCCTCTTTACAATATAATGTTCCTAAATAAAACATCAGTTGATGTTTTATCATGATCAGTTGACGTCCGCATGATGGTATAGAAGGATCAATCTGATTAGGGATAAATTGATAAATTATTTGCCACTTCTATAATTTTGTTTTTATTGAAAACAAGTTTCGAATGTTATACATTCATCTTCAGTTCAAAAAACACACAAAAATTCAAAAATCAGCAATTCAAAATACAGCTTGGTATTATTATACATATTACACTTAATTTAATATATACAATAATACCAAACTGTATTTTAAATTTTTGTGTGTTTTTATAACTGAAGATGAATGAATAATATTCGAAACTAGTTTTCAATAAAAACAAAATTATAGAAGTGGCAAATAATTTATAAATCGCTAATTTTAAAACAATGAAGGAAATTCGCCAACATACTAAGAGAAAAAGAGAAGCCTCCTAAAATTTGAAGTAATTAAAATAGAAGACTTAACTAAAAGTAAATTACAGACAATTTTCTGAAGATAAGTGGTTTTAAGGGATTAAATATTATAAATCAAATAGAATATAACTAACAATAATGTCTAACAGAAAACTTCATTTCTCATAACAATATTTTTAAAAAATTAGACTATATTTGGGTGAGGCAAATGAAATACGCCATATAATATAAATGAAGAGGAATATACTAATCATACATGGTCCTAAATACATTTTAAAAACTTTAGATAACCAACTTGAATATAAACAATTAAAGCTTATAATAGCAAACAGTTCTAACTCAAGCCAATGAACAAAATTAATACTGTTAGAAACAAACATTTTACATCCTTTACAATTTGGATCAACAATATTATAAATAAACATTCAAGTAAATTTAGGTATATGTAAAGTAATGGAATAAATAAGGGGTTCAACCACCAATGCTCACTTCTTTTAGGTTTAGGAAAAGTGTCATGGAGATGAAATACCACTTTGTCAACAAAATGGTGTATTTCAGCATTGTCTACTCCTCTTACAAACACTTCCCAGTCATGAGTGAAACCTTCAATAGTACGCTTATTTCTTAAAGATGCTTCATGTCCTATTTCGAAGTACACTCGCACACACTAAAACATAATAGAAAATTGGTGATGAAGAAGATTAAATTATTAAGGAATGTATTAATTTCTTTTTACATACATGCTGGGAGCATCTAGTACTTAAATTAAATAATGTTAAAGGTATTATTAACAATAATTCAATCAAATATCAACATGGATTAAAGAAATACAATTGTTTCGCTGTTTATATAAATAATATATATATATAAAACAAATAGTTACTATTGCTGCTGCAACGGCAATCACAAAAGCAATATTTACATTTTGTGAAACTGAATCCTTTATTACATTTAAAACACAGACATTACCCAAACATTTATTTATATTAATAATGGAAGCTAAATTAAACAAACCGACAATATCTTGAACTGTATAAAAAATAAACAGAACAAGATAAACTATACAAGAATACAGAAAAGCATTAACGTAATACCTTTATTTACTTTCTATTAGTAAAACTAAACGGGAAATGTATAGTTGCGCCGAAATATGGAAGGAAAATAAACCTTCCCTAAGCGGAAATGAATATACAGCTGAACCTACAACAATAACTTCTCACTGTTGACAAATGTAATAATTTAACTGACATATACTTATAAAACAAAATTTTGTTTGTAATAGTTCTTAATACTTAAGACTGATAAGTATAACTCAATTTGTCTAGGTAATATTGATTTCAGGCAATAAAATGGCAACAACTAACTAAGAACATATCATTGATGGATCTTTTTATTCAAATTTATTTTTTAAACAATATATAAAAAGCTGATACTTGAAATCAATTTCATTTTGATTTTTGTAAACACAATATTCAGTTTTAGATATATTTCAGAGCTGAATCTTGGTTTTTCCCAATGTTCTACAGGCTTAGTGACAGTTAATTATGAATCGTATTCTATAATCAATAAATCTAAGCATAGCAAATTCTGTTTATAAGGCGTAAGCAAAAGAATTTATGAACTAAAATAACCTACAACAAGGTTATCTTACATCTGATTTATTCATGTTTTGAAATTATTCACCAAAATGAGCACATATACAAGTCCAACTTAAAAAACACAACCGAAACATTCTTCTAAATAAATTAAATGTTGAAAACGAATAAGAAACCGTCATGAACTAAATGCACGAACTCCCATGGCTTCCAAACCAACACTTTTGAAAGAAAAAAAAAACAAATAAAATAAAAACTTGTTTGATTCGCCCCCAGGCAAGTACCCATTAAAAATCATGGCGCAAAATCTTCAACTTACCGAATACGCCATATCCTCATGTTGTTTAACTACATTATTAAAAATATCGGCTACATTTATTGCTTATAAGTTTCGATAAAAATTAAGGCTTAAAGAGGAGCATGGCTCGTATCTATCAGTTAAAATAAGTATTTGGAAGGTATCACCAGGTGTTTACCTCCGCCATTTTAAATGGTAACACTGCTGTCAACATAAATGAAATAAAAACAGTCTAGGCAGCCAACATGTAAGGTTAGGTTAGCAAGGTACACCATCAGAGTATGGCCAGGAGAGCCTTTGATTGTTTTCGCTTAGGGACGAAATTTTGTTCTCAGATTTCTCGAAATTCTCAATCTCTATACTCTTCTAAAAACTTTAGTTCTGTCTCTTTGAAAAAACATAATGCATACAGTAGAACATCTCCATTTATTTCTAGGTTTACTTGTAAGTATCAAGGCAATTTTTAATATTTAGTGTCATTTCCAGTTTAATTATATTCTAAAAGTATATCAGTTAAGATAAGTATGGTGAGCCAAGTAGATAACTGGTGTGGCTATTAAGGAATATTATTGTGATTTTATTGTAAAAGTAATCCATGTGGTAGAATACTATTCTTTTCTAATTTTTATTTATTTATTTTTACTTGTTAGCAAATACTCCTCCTAAAGCACCTTGGATGGAAACAGACTTGAAAACACCACTTTCGGAATTTAGCAATAAACAACAAAGCAACGATGATCAAAAAAGTCGAGACGATTCGTGGAGGAAAATGAAATATAGTTTGATTGCCATGGGCACAGCTATTGGGATATGTGGAGGGACTGCAGCTTATACATTAGGTATTGATTAATAATAATATATTTAAACTTACTTTTGTACATAATTTTTTATAAACTAGTTTTTATTATGGATATAAAATGGTTTGTAATGATATTTAGAGATTGATTTGTATATATGATTTTTTGTAATTAAAGAGAATAATAAGATTAAAAGAGATTAAAAAATAAAAGAAACTAAATAACATATGATATTTTCCCAAGGATATAGCTTTAGCTCCTATATTTTTATCTATGTTCATTAAAAATATGTTGTCTTATAATCATTATAACTTTTAGTTGGTAATAACTTCAAAATTTGTGTACAAGTAAGTAAGGATACACGAGGTGTTGCTATTACAGATATTGATTTAAATTTGAAGTGTCATGAATAAATAAGGTTGGCAAGGTTATTGTTTACTAAGTAGTAGTTGATTTGAGTTTATGATTGATTATAGGCAAACATCGTAAAGAAGAACCTTATGGTTGGAGCATATGCCAGGAGTTTACGTTGAAGGTATGAAAAGTCATACCTTCAGGCACCTACTTTATCAAATGTACGATCTTGAAGTTTTTTTTTTAAATTTTGATTTGTTTTAGATTCTTTCAATCGTGTGCACTAATTTGTTAGTGTTGATTTTTATTTCAATAACAAAAGGTTATTTTTATGTACATGCTCAAGAAAAGTCTCTCCCTTAAATTGTTGGCCTGTACACTACTGCTTATTTGATTGATAACAACTGTCTTTGTCTTGCTTTCTTTCAGTCTAAGGGTGTCTGCATTTAACTCAAGATTTACAGATTTTTTCAATCTGTTGTGTTACAAATTCCATAATTCAAGTCTTTATGAAAAAGTAATTTGATTAAAAACATTTAATTTAATCAACTGCTTGTATCTGTTGAAATGAAAGATTTAAGAAAAAATAAGATATTTATAGGGATTATTCTAATCTGGTGTTAAGTTAATGATCACCTCTTTTTTCTTGAACAATAAATAATATGTGATTATTTCTATATTTATCTTTAACCCTTTTAATTAATTTACTTCTCGTACTCCTATTTCCTTTGAACAACTTTATAGTGAACATCTCCATCTAAATATGCCTATTGTGGCATATTTTTGTACAACTCAGTTACTATGGGTGTTGGTATTATTTCATATCACATTCACCTGTCGTAGAATAAAGGTAATTAAATAAAAAAATTCTACTTTTTCCAATAAGTCCTTATTAAAACACACTGAATATTCTTAATACTCTTCTAATGAGTATTACGAATGTTCAGCTTGTTTTAATGAGAAGGTGTAGAAAAAAAAACTTAAAATACGGTTTTCCAACAATTCCAAATTTTGAGTTGTATCTTTATTCTATGACAAGTGCGATATGAATGCTGGAAAATCATTGTTTCATTATTGTCTGTTTTCTTCAAATTAAAAGAACTTGAACTATTGGTGTAGAATCATCTGCATTGGAAAATTTACAAAACAGAAATGTTTGCATATTTAGCAATATTTATCATATTTGAAATTGATATAAATATCGTCGGTGCAAAGCCAATGTGGCATATCTGCAAATTTTTGGATTTTGTTGCATTTTAACTTGAGGTTTTCTATTCCCTGCGCAATGCCAAAAATACCTAACTGAATATGTGATGCCACTAATTAAAAATACAAAATATGTCTAATTTAATTAAGAAATTAGCTATCTTACATCTGCAACCATAATTCAAACCTAATTTTCTCAGAACCACAAATTCAGATTTCAGATCCACCACTTAGGTGTTGCACTGATGATGTCAAAATCAATATTTCAGACATCGACATCCATTCACGGCCATAAATATTGTTGCCATTACTTCCTTCCATTGTCCAATTATCATTTTTATTTATGTATTTTTTAAAGGAAGACCCAAAACAGATGAAGAAGGAAATCTAATTGAAGATGAATTTAGTAAATTGCCCATTATACAACAGTTTTTCAAAAGGATGTTTCATGAAATAGAATATTATAACAAGGTAATAATTTGTCATAAATAAGTGGCCAAATAATAATTTTGTTATTTTTTGTATTTTTGAATATCTTATGTTGAGAAAAGTTAAGTTGAAATACTAAAGCTAAAACACAAGAATATGGCAGTGGGGAAATGAGAAAAATCCGTAAGAGGGGAAGAAACTCTTCTCCCTCCAAATATTTAATCGGCCTAATGAACAGTTGAACTATAAATGACATACAGTGGATCTTCTCTTAAACGGGCATCACTGGGGTATGATAGTAGTTCCGCTTATGAGAATTTTTTTTTTTATTATACGAACCTGAATAAAATCTTAAACATCACAAAAATAGTGAAATATAAAGAGAATTGAACTTGGAAAATGCAGCAATGTACATAAAAAGATTCTGTAGTGACTTTTTTTTAAAATCGTAGATCTGTAAGAGTATAGTATTTCAATTCCTTAATGCACAATGATTCCAAGCCCATTTTTTGAAGTTTTGGGAAACTCCAGAGCTTTAAATACCTTTGGATATCACTTAACTATTTTTGTGTGGATATTATCGGCTTTTAAGGCGTAAGTTGACTTGGAACATTATAGATGGAAAGCAGAGCTTCATAAAGAATAAAATCAAATAAAAATTTAGCAAAATGTACTTGGGAACTATTGCTCATTAAGATATCGATTTATTGCACTATCTTCATGCCCAATTTTTTTGTTAAATGATAATAACCATTCATTCAATTTATTTCTGGTCATCCAGGATTTTTTTTTTTAGGATGCCAGTAAATATTTAATATGTTCAAATACTCTCTTGAAACGTCTTGGATTTTCGGCTTTGCCAATAATCAAGGGTCTTTCAAAATCCCCTTTTGTGTTTATCCATAAAGAAATTGTGATTCTTTAAAAAATTTTCCTTCTTTTCCAAGTTTTGGCTTTCTGCACCATTGTTTAATTTGGCAGTGTTGTCAAAAATAAAACCGCCTCGTATTTTAAAATGTCTTTTACCAAATAGCCAAATTTGGTAAGCCAAATGATCAAATTTTCAATTTTTGTCAACCAGTCACTAACAATCACTGGTCTTCTGACCCTCTTTGTCCACTCAAGGTTTTTTTATTTAATTTTGTGTCGAGCTATGTTAAAACACTATTTGGTGCATCTTAATAAATTGTTTTTTTTAAACACAAGACACATTAAATTTCACTTGTGATGTATATAGTTATAAGGTTGTATGATCGCTGAATTAAAATTGTTAAAACAAAAATATCTGCAAGACCGGAGGGGAATAGAAAAAGGTTTTCTTGAAGCAGTAATGATTTGTTTATATACAAATAGTGAAACACCCCCTTTGCCGCTCAGTGAAATAATATTCTTAGAAATTACTTCTAACTCTCCGCATTAGCTCTTAACATCTGCCATTCGAAGAAATTATGTCTTTCTTTTCACCTAGAATCAGAGACTTTTTTAAAGATAAAAAGGGCTAAATCTATGTTTGTTCCTGTTTATCAGAAGGTCCAGTTAAAAGATGTTGTAAACTCAACTCTATGATGAAGTTAATATTTTATACAATGGCTTCAGGATTAAAAAACTTACAGAGTTGATTTCTTAATTGTTGTTTGTTTAGTACCATTGTAAGTTTATTGTTATAATAAAGAGTTTTCACTTATATATTGATATTTACTAATTCATCTGAGAACTAGTTATCACAAATCCTCTTCCAAATGTTAAATTATTAGGTATGCATAATAGAAAAAAAAATAATCATGTATTAAAAATCGTAATTCTTACTTATTTTATGTTCAGATGATTAAAGAACCATCCAGGGATAAATTATTGCCAGATCCTGTGAAACATCCATACTTCCAGCCGCCCTATACATTAGTGTTAGAGATGACCGACCTGTTAGTTCACCCCGAATGGACTGTAAGTTTCGTTTGATCTCTTGGACCACATAGATTTTTTTATTAATCTTCCCTGATATAGTCATAATTTGTTCCTTTAGTACCAAACAGGATGGAGATTTAAGAAAAGACCAGGAGTTGATAAATTCTTGGAACAGGTCAGTGCACCCAACTTTGAAATTGTTGTCTACACCGCTGAACAAGGGCTGGTATGTAATATTATTGTACAATTATAATTTTCCATTGAAATTATTTTATGATTAAATTTATTAATAAATATGATTTCAATTTGGAACTATTTTTTTTTTTTTTTACTTTCTCAACTAGCTGCCTATTCAGTTAGATCATTTTTTTTTTTCCAATTTGCCCCAATAAAATTCTCTTAAGCTACTGAACTATTTTCAGTGGAACTTGAAGTGTATATACTGATTATTTCATTTGATGGTATATTAAAAACAAAGTATTTTTAAAAGAATTAAAATATTCTTAAATAATGTTAGGCAGAAATAAAAATTTAACTTAGTTGACTTTTTTTGCTTTAAAATTAAAAAAAAAAATTGATGTGCACATCACACAACTTTTGCTTACCTCCCTCATCACATAACTTTCACTTACCTCCCTATTTAAAATAAATTTTAAAAGTTTACAGTTAGATTTCCTGGAAATTCCATTTAGTTTCCGTTAAATGATATAACAATAGAATTTATTGTCTACAACAATCACTTAAGTTGATGCATTTTTCGTTACTCTCCATTACCTTCTACAACTTTATATATTAAATTATATTTTTTTTCTAAAATCTTTAACTTTCCAATGGTATATTATTCATATATATAACTACTCTTATTTCTGGAATTTTGTTTTCTACCAGGGAAAATATTTCTCATTTTTCTCTTTTAGTTAATTATCAAATTCTTTCATAGTTTATATTTTCCACTTTTTATTACAACTAACAATGAGAGATGGTTAATTATTTCAAATAAAATTAGAAGTTCTTCAGAGAAAGAAATTTTGAAAATTTGGCATTCAAACCATACTATTTAAATGAGAATAAAACCTAGCTGATATTAAAGAACATTTAATTATGCATTGATAACGAGCTTGATCAAATTCGTTAGAACCTTTTTCAAGAAAATTGTAAAAATGTATAATAGAAGCTAAACGCATGCAAACAAAATGTGCAATAGGACTGAAATCCAATTTTTAGTTAAAATTATTTGCTTTATTTAAATTGCTTACAAATTTTGTTCAATATCCTCGCTTACTTATCATCATATTGATTATAATGATAACAAATTGATATATTTTGTTTAACATTTGTTTTAATAATCATTAGATTTTTAACGTTTTTATTTTGGTTATACTTTTCAGACTGTTTTTCCTATCCTGGACTCACTAGATCCCAATGGATATATTATGTACAGGTTAGTGAGAGATGCTACAGATTTTGTTGATGGTCATCATGTAAAAAATTTGGATTGCCTTAACAGGGACTTGAAAAAGGTTTGTTGATGTCTGTTATATTTTTAAAAGTTTATAAATTGCTTCTTCGTAATGAAAAGTACACAACTCAAAAAATTGTTTTTTTTTTTTTAAGTAATATCAGACACAAAAAAATCAATATAGAAACATTCTGCATAATTTTTCCTATGCTCTAAAAGGTTTATACTAGTAGATAATCTCATTTATCTATTGTTTTAGCCAAATACTAGAGGGTTACTCCCTGGGAAATAATAAAAATTTCTTGGCAATTTTGTAATTTGCCCCTCTCATTGCGGATGCCCGATACATATATTTTATTAGTTGACTATCCGTATCCGTATTAAATAGAATATGGATGATGAAATAGTCAATCTTTATTTTAGAATATGATTAAATTTTTAATTAATATTAATGCAGTACAATTATATAGATAGAAATATATTCTATATATATATACACACACACACATATATATATATATATATATATATATATATATATATATATATATATATATATATATATATAGAATGCGCACAATAGGCCTTAATATGCCGTGGTGCATAAATGCTGGGATAAAAAAAAAATTATATAGAATAGAAAGAAAGCAAAACTTTATTCTGGAATAAGTTCTTTTAGAATGACAAATCTAAAAATAAAAATTCTGGCAAAATTATGTAGGATGTCCTCCCAAAAAACAAAAAAGGATAACTCTTGGGGTTTCATAGCAAATTTAATACTGAACAAAAAAGTTCCTATGAACATTGGTCAGCAAATTTTCGTAAATTGTTGGCAATTACTTAATGAAGAAATGACTCCTTGCATTAAAAAATACATTGAAACTAGCATGATAGTGAATTGGATTTAGCATCAAATGAGACCAATTGCGTGCTCGATAGATCAAATACACGATATTTAATGAATTTTCACGATGAATGCCGAATCACATACCAATTTGTTATTTTTAGCAAAATTGGTTTTAGGTTGTTTTGCATAAAAGAAAAACATTCTAGAAACTGACTGACAAAGGGAGTGCACGATGTATCCATCGCCGATTTTGATCGAAAATTTTTAGGTGATTCTACATTGAAAAGAAATTTACCTATATCCTTCCGTTTCATCCAATGGGCCTTAGGAGCTGAGAAAAAATAAAATAAAACATGCTGAAAATGCTTTATTTTATATCTCGTGTTTGAAGAATGATATCGGCATGATTTTTTCTGCTGAACATTTGTTTTTTTATAGTATATTAAAGGAAAAATATAAACATAAAAAAATAATTGATTTTTGATCAAAAACATATAAAAAAGTGTTTGGATTATTAAGTTAATTAGTCTCATAGATTTTTTTTACACCAAAAATGATTTCAGATTTGGATTCAGCTCATTAAAAAACGTTATTGTTGAAAATCTCATCAAAACAAAAAACTTTATATTTTTTTTCTCTCCCGAGTTTGCTCAAAATTTTTAAAGCCAGAAAATTACATTTAGGTTTGAAGCTCTGTATCTCCTCTTCAGTTTACCTGATATCGATGTTCTTGGACTTGTTAAAAATAGGAGAGTTTCTTCTTCCCATACATATAAAAACTATAAGCATTGTCTTAGATGGACTGGGTAAAAATAGGTGATTACCATATTAAAACAAAAGTGAAGTTGTTTGCAGATAACGTTGATTTAAAAGAAACATCATTGCTAAAGTAAATTGCAAAGTTTGAGAACCTTTATCGATGCCCCAAATTTGGTTTGAATTATTCAAACAGTTCCTGATTTATGAACGATTATTTAAATCTTAAAAAAAATTTGAAGGCAAATTTTGAGGCCAAAATTTATTTTTTGAGATTCGCTGAAAAATTTGAATGTAGGGGTTTTCCACTGTGGTAAAACCAAATCTGATGCAAGATTTGAATAAAAAATTTTTGTTATTGTACTTTACTCCCTAAAGAATACCGTTATCATCACTTATAAGTTAATACATCCTTCAGGTCGCTCTAAAATTCCATTATTTCGTTTTTAAAAAATTCGATCACTAAAATTTACTATTTCTGGATCACGAATAATATTTTTATGTTACACATAAATACAGCCTAAAAGGTTCTTATCCATGTGCATATCCTAATATAAAACATCATTTGTGAGCTAGAAATAGTAAATATTATACTTATATAACCACTATAAGTAGTATCATGGACCAAAAATAAGGGAAAAAAATCTGTACCATTACAACCCATGAAGGGTCTTCGGTTCAGTACTTGGTAAGGACTGTACTGTTTCTAGGCCAATGGTTGTGCAAGGAGGTGATTCGGCCGAGATAATGCTCAGCCGCCAGGTTTTTTCCCTATTTAAAGGTACCCACTTTATAGAGGCCGGGTGAGCCTCAGACGGGTCTCTCGATCCCACAGGGCCGATCTACGGCTGAAAACAGAATAAATAATTATCTGCCATAGCCAATCTCAAACTCGGGGCCTTGAGATTAGTAGCACAATGCCATACCCATTGAGCTACCCGGCTCCCCATCCCTTGGTCATTGTACAGCAGATAGCCAATGGTTGGTGAACAGTACACTGACACTCACACATTTGCTATTAACAGCACACTACACTCACCACCACACCACAGACCAAGGTCACTTACAGTACACACCCCAGGATCACCTTCCCTAGGTAGCCGCTCCGGATGGAGGAGCAATTCTGAAGGCTCTAAGGTGGCAGCCCCACCACAAGACTAGGGTATGGAGGGCTAATAATTCACCTACCCTGGATATGAACAAGATGGGTAGGAAAAGAATACCCCAGCCATAGGGCAGCATAGCCTACATGAGCATAGCAATGACAATGGACAGAAGCTGATAAACTTTGCAACCACACCTGACCTTGTCATTGGAAGCACTATGTATACTCTTAAAAACATCCACTAGGGTACCTGGAGAACTGCGGATGGAAAAATGGTAAAACAGATTGACCACATTATGATCAGCTCTAGGAACAGATCTAGTCTGCTGAACGTCAGAGCCTAGAGGAGAGCTAATGTGGACTCTGACGACTATTTAGTAATTGCAGGCCTTAAAGACAGAATCTCATTGGTAAAGAACGTTAAAGGATAAGTGACAAAGAGATACAACATCCTGAAACTTAAGGAAGATGTAATTTGTGCTTCTTATGTGGACTTCGAACACAGAATACGAGGAATAGAAAGAGCCGAAGACAGTTCCATTGATGAGAGGTGGAATATATACAGTGTAACAATTCATCAAGCTGTGGAAAAAACCCTGGGACTGCAACAGAAAGAAATGCAGTCTTCTTGGTATGACAAACAATGTGCGGATGCCATCAAGGAAAAAAATGAGGCATACAGACCCATGTTGCAGAGGCTTACACGTGGAGCTACAGAGGAATACCGCCAGAAGCGACGTAATGAAAAGCGCCTTCATTGTAAGAAGAAAAAGAAGTGGGAAAATCAAAATCTTGAAGAACTTGAGAAACTGAGAAGTGCAGAGAAGATCTGGAAGTTCTATCTGGAGCTTAATGGAGGAAGGAAACCATTTAAGTCCAGGTTGAGTGCTTACAATGATGAAAATAGAACACCTGAACGAAAAGACACAAGTACTTGCAAGGTGGAGACAACATTTTAACAAACTGCTTAGCGGCAGCCAAAAGACAGATGTAACGGAGGGCTATGTGATACCACGGTCTGCAGAAGATGAAATTGAACCTCTTGATGAAGAAGAAGTAACAGAGGCAATATCCAAGCTCAAAAGTAACAAGGCAGCTGGTTATGATGGCTTGCCGTCAGAGCTCTTCAAGTTCATTGGCAGGGAACTCAAAAAAGCTATGTATGACTTCATCATTGGTACATGGATAGGGGAAGTATTGCCCAGGGCTTGGTAAAAGACTGTCATCTGTCCTATACATAAGAAAGGAAGCCAACTAGAGTGTGACAACTATAGAGGTATGTCCCTGCTCCCCTGTGCTTACAAAATTCTGTTGAATATTCTTTTCCAGAAGCTGAGATCTTATGCAGAACGAGAGCTTGGTCCTTATCAATGTGGGAAGGAAAATCCATCTCCAATCATATATTCTCCCTAAGGCAAATTCTTGAGAAAGACATACCATGACAGGTATTGAGTGCACGGTGAGTATCCAGGGAGGATTATTGGAGACGTTTGTTCCCAGCTGAGGAGTGAGGCAGGGAGATGCCTTAGCATGCCTTCTCTTTAATCTTACTCTGGAAAAGGTGGTAAGAGAATCCGGTATACAGACGACTGGCTCTATTTTCAACCAGATTGTCGAGATCCTGGCCTGTGCCGGTGACATCAATATTGTGGGAAGATCCTTTTAGATGGTCAAGGATGCGTTTTTGGCCCTAGAGGCCTCAGCAAGGAGACTGGGCCTTGAAATTAACGAAAGAAAGGC
Source organism: Rhaphigaster nebulosa (assembly GCA_948150685.1). Taxonomy (NCBI): domain Eukaryota; kingdom Metazoa; phylum Arthropoda; class Insecta; order Hemiptera; family Pentatomidae; genus Rhaphigaster; species Rhaphigaster nebulosa. The sequence continues at coordinate 58,507,931 of OX411312.1, forward strand.
CAAATTCTTGGTATCAGGTAAGGAGGTCAATCAGATGGAAAGGATCACCATAGGAACCTACAGCTTTGAAAAGGTGAATGAATTCATATATCTCGGCTCACAGGTCAGCTTGAATAACGAAATGATAGCAGAGATAAGAAGAAGACTATTGTTGGCGAACAGAAGATTCTTCGAGCTGGGTCATCTCTTCAGAAGCCATCATCTCTCTGGGACTACTAAGCTTAGGTTATATAAAACCCTGATCCGTCCTGTCTTGGTGTATGGGTCTGAGACTTGGACAATCTCAAGGTTGGACGAACCAAGACTCCCTGTGTTTTAGAGGAAGATTTTATGCTGAATCTATGGCCCATTAAAAGTAGGCGAAAACTGGAGGCAGAGGAGTAGCCTAGAACTCTACGTGCTGACTAAGGAGCTGGATATTGTGAAAGTCATCCACAAAGGCAGGCTTAGATGGGCTGGACAACCCTGTTGCCTGGATGACCCAACAGAACGTTCCCGAAAAGATAATTTTGGATCAAGAAGCATCGGAAGATCGAAAATGTAGTGGAAAGACGGTGTCGCAAGCGATGCCGGAAATCTGCTTGCTGTGCGGAATTGGATTATAGCCGCGCAAGATAGGGAAGGATGGCGAAAGCTGCTGAAGAAGGCCTTGACTCACTAAGTGGGCTGTCGATGATGTCGATGATGAAAAATAAGGAAAAGTAATATAAATATCAGAGAGACCATATTTTTTTAAATAAAATAATTAAATTTTGTAGCGATCCAGGCAGGTCTATTGAGTTATATGTAATATAGATCAGTATTATAATAGGGTAAACATATGGGGTTTTTTCTATGATAATGTTTATAATTGTGGTGTAAAATTGTAATATTTAATATTTTTTTATCACAAATAATGTTTTTATATTATGATATGTACATAGTTAAGAACCTAGCCTTGCTTGGGATATCATAGAATATTGAGGATTTAAGGCCGTATTAAAAGTGTTACAAGTGATTTAAAAACATTATTCATGATCCAGAAATAGTAAATTTTAGTGATACAATTTTTTAAAATAAAATAATGGAATTTTAGAGCGACCTGAAGGGTGTATCGATTTATATGTGATGATAATGGTATTCTTTAGGGAGGAAAGTGTATTAATAAAAAAAATTTATTTAAATCTTTCATCAGATTTGGTTTTAGCACTGTGGAATACCCCTACTTTCAAATTTTTGAGCGAATATAAAATAAAAATTATGCCAAGGGGTCTCCTTCAAATATTTTAAAGATTTACATAATCGCTCATAAATCAGGAACCCTTTGAATAATTCAAACCAAATTTAGGGCTTCGATAAAGGTTCTTAAACTACGCAATTTACTTTAACAGTGATGTTCCTGTTAAACCAACGCTATCCGCAAAAAACTTCAATTTTATTTTTATATGGTAATTCTCTTTTTTTACCCAGTGCATCTAAGAAAATGCTATAGTTTCTTATATTTATGGGAAGAAGAAAAACTCCCCTTTTTAAGAAGTCCAATAACATTGATATCAGGTAAACTGAAGAGGAGATATAGAGCTTCAAACCCAAACATAATTTTCTGGCTTTAAAAATTTTAAGCACACCGGGGACTGAAAAAAATAAGTTTTTTGGTTTTGATGATTTTTTCAACATTAAGATTTATTGATGTGCTGAATCCAAATCTGCAATCATTTTTGCCGTAAAAAAAATCTATAAGGCTAGTTTACTTCTTAAAAACTTATTTGACCAAAAATCAATTAGTTTTTAATGTTTATATTTTTCTTTTAATATAATCTAAAAAGCAAATGTTCAGCATAAAAAATCATGTTGATGTCATTCTTCAAACACGAGATATAAAATAAAGCATTTTCAGCATGTTTTATTTTTTTTCTCAGCTCCTAAGGCCCATTGGATGAAATGGAAGGCTATGGGTAAACTTTTTTTCAATGTTGAATCACCCAGAAAATGTTTATCAAAATCGGCGATGGACACATCCTGCACTTCCCTTGTGAGTTGGAACTAAATTAATTCAGAAAGGCGAAACAGGGTTTAACAGCATTTTAGAACTTGATTTTGAAATTCATGCCAACTCCGACAATTCACCAAAGATCATGCGTTTGATATATCGAACTATTATTGGTCTCATTATACGCCAAATCTAATTTACCATGATGTTAGTTTTGACCCATTTTTTTTATAGAAGAAATTATTTCTTCATTAATTGCTAACTAAAAAAAGTGTTGAAAAACATATTTTTTTTTTTCAGCATTAAATTTGCTATAAAACCCCCAAGGGTTATCCTTTTTCTTGGGGCTGCCCTTTATATTATAGCTTGCACGCAAAAAGATGGCTAACCTAGGGCAAACTCACATAGTACTAAGATGAAACTAACGTTATTTTTTTCCTTACCCTCTGATTCTATTCACAAAATATTTACAAATATATTCATATATTACCAGTTGATGTAATATATAGTAATAGTTCTAATCTTCTTGAAGATTAATATTTTTTTAGCAAATTTTAATCATGCCAGTGCAGTATTTAGTTCTTTTTACTGTAATATCGCAGTTGAACGACTATTATGTGCTTCTTCTTTATATAACCTTGTATAATTTTAAATTTAATTTTTTGAGAATATGTTGTTCTGATTATGGTTTGTGGTTTGCATTAGATCAAAAATTGTTAGTTTAAGTGAATAAAGTTAATTTTATAATATGGCTATGAAAACTATTTTCAGTCTAATATTTTTATAAGATTTTTATAAATAATAAAAACTTCTATTTAATTGCATCTGCATTAATTTTAAATTAATAATCATCAGTTGTTTATTGATGAGGAATAGAGAAAGGTGTTTTCCTCCCTTGATTGAATTATTTACTTTCATTTTCATTTTCAATATTATTTTATTTTATGAATAGGTAATAGTTGTTGATTGGAACCATAGTTCTGTTAAACTGCATCCAAACAACGCCTTTTTAATTCCTAAATGGAATGGAAATGATGATGATACAACATTAGTGGATCTTGCCGCTTTTCTACGAAGTAAGCATATTTTTATTATTTATATTGGAAATAATTTAATCTTCTAAACTATTCATTTCATTTCATTATAGTTCTTTTGTTCCCTTATAAATTGTGAATGAAGTCAACTTTGTCTTGTTTATAAAATATGCATGGATATTTGAGGTTAAAAATTAAAACAAGCCAATCGGACACTAATATATCTTTTTTATTCAAATATTGGCGTTTTGGCTAACTTGAGTCATTCGTTTTAGAAAATGAAAAGACATGTTTTTCATGATAGTAAAATAAAATGAATAATTAATATATATAATGACTAAATGAAACATTAATATTTGAATGAAAAATATATATTTGTGTCCAATTGGCTTATTTAGTTTTTAATTTAAATATCTATTATGGCACCATATTCTAGAAACACTACTAGAAGATTAATATGAATAGAGGTTTTGTTTTATAATAGTAAACAAAAAAAAAACTTTTGAATCAAATAGTTACACCAAACAAGTTTTACTTATATATAATTAGTTTTCTGTGTGTATAATGGTCATTTAAAAAATGACTTATTTTGGTTATTAAATGGTTAAATGGTTATTTTGCGTCACACAGCTACTGGGCCTAGACTATTTGTCATAGGAAATTCAAATTTTTGGGGGAGATAAAACAAAATGGCCCCTAAATAGACCCACTAATTTGAGTATAAAAAGTAGATCAGGTTTATAATTGAAAATTATTTATGGCATCAATTCTCACACCCTACTCATGTCACACAGGGCAGGTTGCTAACTTCTCGAATTTTTATGTTACAATTCATAAATATATTCGTTAGTGAGAAAATTATTGTTGGTTTCAGGGTACTCGTCCCTACGATAATATATGGATTGAAAATGAAATCATTTTACGATACTTCTAATTGTTTTTATGTTTGTCACACAGTTTTTTCTCACTCCCAACAAATTTCCTTAAATCTACCTCCAAACCAGGAAATGGCATAGTTCACGTTTTGAAAGACCTGAGAAAACACTGCTCCATCTTTGCTATCAGAAGAACCTAGTTTTGTTTTCAAAAGGCACCACATATTTCTTGGAGAAAATTCTTTGTGGTGAAATTCCTTAGAGTATTTTTATACTTTCTCATTTCCTACAAGAGTTCTGTTAATCAAGGGGTGTATTTAATTAGCTGATAATAGTCAGCTATTGTGAACATATAATAATAATAATAAATTCTTTATTTATTCTGGGACATATCCCTTTAGAATAATATTACAGGTAATATCAGTAGAGCTTCAGAGCCTTAGGAGTAGAATAAAAGAGAATAAGATAATCAGCAAATAATAACATAAATAAACTAATAAGAAAAAAGAAAAGATGAAATTATATTAAATCATAATGACATCATTTTTAAACCTTTAAGCCAAAACAAACTTCCAATATTAATACATAAAAAAAAATTATAGTTGAAGAGGACGAATTTCTAATAACTTATGAATACATCATTAGGTGCAAATTTTAGTTGAAAATAAGGAGTACCTATTTACAAGTCTTTTGGAACTGCATGGACAGGAAATGACTGAATAGACGGATTTGAAGCTGGGTAGAGTATTGGAACAATGGGTGGAAGAAGGAATGGAATTCTATAAGGATGAGGAGCGAATAAGAAAAGATCTATCAAAACCTGCGGATCGGTGAGCCGTTATATATAAATCTGATGCCCGAGAACGGGTATGGTGGGAATGAACAGAAGATTTGAATTGAAGGAGGTCGAAGATGTATGATGGATGGCAGGATTTGATGGCTTGGTAGAGGAAGGATGCCAGGAAGTACTTACGCTATGGAGCCACTTCAACTCTTTATAGAATCGGGAGAGAGAGGTGTCCCTCGCTTGGGACCCTGAAGATGGATTGTACAAAGCAGTTTATCAAACATTTTTTTTTGGCCTTGAGGTCCCCAGAGACGCCCCCGTACACCGTGCAACAGTAGTGAAAGTGGAGAAATATTAAGGAAGTAACTAGGAGTTTTGGGGTTTCAAATGAGAATAGGTGACGAAGGTAATTTAGTTGCTTTAAGGTGAAAAAGGTATGATGAGAAATATCGGAGACATGGTTTTTTCAGGAAAGAGTTTCATATGTGTCAACATTGTGTGTGATTTTTTATAAGCAGAAAATCTGTAGAAATCTGTAAACAGCAAAGCAAGAAACATATTCAAATCCTCACTCCCTACAACTTCATCTCCTGCAAATAATGAAAAAAATCAAATTTGTATCGAGTGAGCAAGATTCTAGTTGTATGGATTATTATGTTATTGAAAACATCCTGTGATCTTGGGCGTACGCACGGAGGGTAGGAAGGATTTCTTGCTTGCCCACTTTCTAAGAATCAAAAGAAAAATCATTAATTAAGTTGGTGAAAAAAAGGTGTGGAGAGACTGTTTTTACTTCAAAATTCAAAATTAATTTTTAAAATTGATCGATCTAATGGTTTCAACGGATGTTAGTAGAGTTCTAGGATTTTGCGATACCTTTGAAAGCCTCAACTAACTTCAAGTTATAATGGAAGCCATAGATTCAACTAAAACAGACTAACTACATCATTGAAAAATCAACAATTTTAACTAAAAGGAATATTATGTGCAGGTCCAACGAGAGAGGTGGGGCAGCCGGTGTTATAACTCTGGGGCTCAGTCCCCGAAGAGGACTTGGGTGTGGCCGACTAGGTCGACTAGCCATTCAATGAAATTTTTACAGCGGCAGACGCGATATCCTTAAGGACAAAACAGTTGTCACAGGAACTTCTACATAAGTGACGGATATGTGCTGAGATCGTGATAATTGAAAACGTAGCATGACATCGTGAAATTAGAACGTGATGAATTCTGCTCTAGCTAGCACCACTGCACCCGAATTCTTGTCAAGTTTTGAAAAAATTTCTAGGGAATTGCGGTATTTGAGGTAACTATTCTACATGGTGGCAGGGGAGGGGTACAATTGTGGCATGGGGAACCCTCGGTTGTGTCATGTTTTACAGAAAGGTTGGCTACCCATGATTTAGACAGTGCGTCTTTTCATAAATAATATATATTTAAACACCATTGACATATGGTCGAGAAAAAAACAAAAACAAAGCAGTTAATCAGGTGGGTCTGGCATCTTTTTAATTTTCACATGAATCAGTATTTTTGGATTTTGGGAATTCGATGTAGAATCCAGAAATTTCAAAGCATTTATTTTAGATAATCTGGCAAATTAAAATATCTGATGTGTCCACTCGCACTACTTTCCTTACTGTATTGGGTGCAAAGTCCAATACAAAAATTGTTTGTTGTGCTTCTCACTAATATTAGTGCAATAATGATTTTTTTTTTTAAAGTTAATTAGGATTTTTTTGAGGCTATAAACGGCCTGAACAATAATAAAGTTCCAGGGGAGGATAGGATTTTGGCTGAATTGCTGAAGCATGGTGGTAAAGAGTTTCAAAGAGCCCTCTACAAAGTTATTCTCAGCATCTGGATTGAAGAAAAAATGCTGGATCAGTAAAAGGGCTCATTTATCCGCTGCACAAGAAGGTGGCATTCTGGATTGCTCCAATTACAGAGAGGTCACACCTCTTTAGTGTGCCTATAAAATACTCTCAAAAATTATATCAGTAAAGCTGCTTCCCTTCGCTGAGAGTGAAATTGGCATGTATCAACAAGTGGATTTTAGGGCGGGAAGATCTACAGTTGATTAAATATTCAGCATCCGGATGATTCTAGATAAATCACAAAAGTACAGTGTGACGACTTATCTCTTGTTTATCGCTGGACTGTATGGGACCTGATAGAGGGAGGCTGTACAGGACAGATTGACCTGGCGAAGACTCATTGAGGAGGCCAAGGATCACACCGGTTTCAAGCACCATGGAGTAGTTGTAGTAGTAGTAGCCATAAATACTGACAGTTTTTTTTCACCAGAGGTGAACTTGAAGAAGTTTGAATCTCCAATAATTGTCCCACAAAGTTTAGTAAAGACTTTCAGTCTTCTCTTACCGATCCATTTAACCTTTAGCTTCCTTAATCAAGTATTCTTTCTCTTAATAACAATTGTTTTGTAATTTGCTACTCATTGTTCTTTGGTGTCTTTATTTATTCTATCTGTTCATTTGGTTTTTAAAAAGAATTCCTGTTTTGTCCTTTCTATATCTTTTGCTTAGATCTCAGGACACTCTAGCAATCATGGTAAGAACTTATTTTTCAAAATGCCATTGTCTTCCCTTGGATTATGTTTTCTGGAATTTCTTGGGATTTCTATTAAGCTCTATTCACTTTTTTTTTTACCCTGCTTATCTTTTGTTCTTTGATCATTTCCATAGATTATTTTGGATCTCTAAGGTATTGAAATATATTCAATTTGTAAAAATTTCTTCCATCTTCATTGGTGTTTGGGGTATTGAATTACAGTCCAATCTTGATAATGCGACGAATATGGGACTTACAAGTAGTCGAATTATCAAATATTCTCGACTATTAAGGGTCGTGTTTGAACAATGTAAAATAAGGAATTAAGGTTGAAATAATACAAAGCTAAATTTGTTTTATTAATACTTCTTTATAAACATAATGACCATTATTGAGTTTGTTTAACAGTAAGCGAAGAACATCTGGTAACTGGTAACTCTCTCTTCCACTTTCCCACTTCCCTCTGCTATTACCAGACAATCAAAATGTTCTTTTCTTAGACATCACTGTACTATAATAATTATATATCTATATTATTATTTCAATTAAAAAACTATTAGAAGTTACAAGTATAGTGATAGGAATGATTATTTAAAACATTTCAGAAATGTTTCTTAGCTTTCAAAGCTTATTAATTAATTTGGTAATTTTTAGCTATCGCTGCTAATGAAGTGGAAGATGTTCGAGATGTTTTGGCCTATTATAGGGAATTTGAAAATCCAATTGAAGCATTTAGAGAAAACCAACGAAGGTTATTGGTATGCTCATATTTAAAAGATATTCATGATTGTATACTCATGTCTTACAGATCCTAATTATTTTATTATTTCCATTTTCAGGAGCAAATGGAAGAAAGAGAAAAATATAATAAAGATAGAAAACAGAATCCTCCATTGACCTCCCGTTGGGCTAGCAGTTTTTTAAATAGGTAGTTTTTATTTAGAAAAAGAAGAAATAGTCATTATGTACTGTTATTGTTTTCCTCGTTAAATCATGGTGTTGTCGATAATGCCTTTTTCTTATAAATTTGAGTTATACTTAATGTAATTAATCAGTTGCATTTTGAGTTACCTATACATTAAATGAATTGACTGAACATCTTAAAATTTGTAATTTTTTTTTGTATATAATAAACTGTTTTACATTGTGTTTATATTTAGAATTTTATATATTTTTCCTCTTTTATTATTATTATTATAAAAATGTACTGTCAGAAATTTAAATTATTTTGAAGTAAATTACTAATATTTGCTTGTTGAAAATTTCTTCAATCCCTCCATTCTCTTTCAGATTTCAATCATGTCGAATTAATTTTGATTATTAGAACTACTATTATTTACATTTCTTATGGGCATTAATAATATAATAATGTTTATATGTCCAGGGTTTTTATCTAAAATTAGGTTAAACCAATTTTTAATATATCCAGATAATTATTCTAAAGTTCCACAATATTCCAAAAATCCTTTACTTTAGTTTTCTGTCTTTGTAATTTATACTTACTATTAACATTTACTAATATTAAAACAGGGAAGGAATTATTTAAGTTGAAATATTTTATTTATTTATATAGTTAATCAAACAAAAATTGCAGTAAAACATGTTTCTTATTCTTTAATTAAATAGCTTTAGTAAAATAAAAAAATACATAATAATGTAAAATACCTGATTATGAAACAAAAAAGTTCTCTTTAGGTTTACAAAAATTTAATTTGATGTTGAGTAAAGCCCATGGGATTATTATTGGTGGCAGTAGCCATCTTAAACAAATCATGAATGCCAATTTGTTTTTTAGTCTTCTCTCTTCGTTTTTTTTTTTTTAAGTTCTTTCATAAACAAACTTGAACATGGCATCATTGATTTTTTGTGATTGATATAAATTACAGCATGCCGGAGACTTTAGGATGCCAGATTAAACGAAATTTATGGTACCTTGTTTTCTACGATTGCTACAGAATAATATTGCTACAGATAAATAAAAATGGTTTAGATGTGTATCAAATTTTATAATAATATGAATTATAAAATTCATATACTTATTCTTGTTCGATTTTAGGAATTCAGAATGTTTATCTGGTATCAATATCAGTTTTGGATGTTTGTATCAATAATAAATGAATCTATAACACTCTAGAATATTGGCTTCTGAGGGGCAATGTACCAATTCAATGACTTCTGACGCACTTACTGACTCCTGTAGTTTTTTGATAAATATATATCCCTTTTATCGGGGTGAAACTGTATTTGCACAAAATGACTTCTGACCACTTACTGGCTCCTGTAGGTTTTTGATAAATTTATATCCCTTTTATCGGGGTGAAACTGTTTTTCAACTCAATACTCCACATTCCATTATTATAACTTCCGAATACTTATTGCTGGTTATATAATTATATAGGGATGGTTATATAATTATAATTATGGAAGATTTTTAAAATTTTAATTTTGGGTAGTATTTTATGAATTAATTTTCTGTTGTATTTTAAAACTTTTCTCTTTTTTTTTAAGCATATTTTTCGATGTTTCTCTGTCTTCAGGACAACAATCTTATGCATAATTTCCTAATATAATAATTTTCCTTTCTCCACTAATTTTATTAATCGTTTCTTGATATCCATAAATTTTATTGCATCTTCCTACTAAAAAGAGAGCCCTCTCTCAATGTCCAGAGTATGTACGTACACTCTTTTTATTAGTTTTTTTAATAATGTTGACTAATACAAGAAAGACAAAATGAAATTAAGAAATGACAAAAAAGAGTGGAGAAATGAAAATTGTGATATTAGGTAATAATGCATAATAGTGTTGACCTGAAGATGGGCAATTCTTCGAAACATCAAAAAATATTTGATAAAAGTTTTTAAATTAAACAGAAAATTAGAGGGAAAAAATTACTTCGTGAATTACTACCCAAAATCAAATATATATACAATATTTTTTAAATAAAATTGAATTATCTGTCTGTCATGTATTGATAAGAACCAGAACCCTTTCGAAAATTTCATTATCTCTTGAGCGAAGCAAAATTGATAGCTGAGTTTTACCTAAACCCATCATGTAATGCTAATACAGATTCATTATATAATACTGTTATTACTTAAAGAAGCAAACAAAATTTTAGTTTATAAATAACATCTTCCTTTAATATTTGAATTGTTTCATGCTAAAAGGGGTTTTGTCACCACACCAATAGTTAGACAAAACTCTTTTTAGCATGAAGCGATTCATTTATTTTTAATCATTAATTTTTCGAGTTTCTCTACCTCATCTCAGGATCTTCTTGCTATAAATATTGTGTGATATTGGATCAGCCAAAATGTAGTTCTATATTAATCCTCAGTATGCAAATGTTTATATAATGACCTTATATGTATGCTATATATAATATATGAATTTAAAAATATGACTATGAGGATTAATATATTAAGCAACAAAATATGTAATGTAAATATTATTATAAAAAAGAAGATCCTGAAGATGAGAGAGAACCTGAAACATTTAAAAAAAATAATTATTAAAGAGAGATGTTTCACATGTTATGGATAAATAGATTTATTATAGTTTTAGGTTGATAACAGGTGTCGAATTCCACTTGCTGAACTTGCTCAGAGTATCGAGAAACTTCCTGAGGTTGGACATACAAGATTTAATATAATTTATAATGTGTAAATATGTTTTATTTTTGACAGAAATAATCCCTAACCATCCATAGAAACAATGCTTAACCATAGTACTGACTTAATGAATCAAGTCAATCTTAAGGACCCTAATGATTAAATCTATCGAAGAGGAAAATATTATGAAACTTAAACGAATTAGAAATAACAAAATGATGGCTCATTTCCGGCTAATTGCGGGTTTATCTTAGCAACACATCAAAATATCTCAAATAACAGTTCAAAACCCATTATGATTAGCGAGTTTTATAAAATTATGGAATCATTGACTCCTCATTAAGGAAAGGAGTGACTGGAATTACTCCCAGAATCTATTGTCCCTCTATCAATGGTGCAGCAACTCATTGTTGAGCCAAGGTCTTCTGAATCAGCCTACACCATGTGCCCTAGTCCTGTGCAGCTACCATCCAATTATGTTCTTCTAGGGCAATGTAGAATTCTTTCCAGACGATATTATCAAAGCCACTTTTAAAGTCGATGGATTTGGATGTTGAATTTCCCACCCTTCTCCAGCACTTGTTGCAGAGTGAAGATCTGGTCCACACTTGATTTTCCTTTACGATTGCTGCATTGGTAAGGCCCTACAATTCTTTCAGCCAAGGAAAGCAGATGTTCAAAGAGCACGAGAGAGAGAACCTTATATGCTACCGGTAGCAACGATATCCCGCAATAGTTTATACACTAGAACTGGTCACCCTTATTGTGAATGTGGCAAATTATTGTTTTGATCCAGCTCCGCGTCATTGCTTTGTTCACCTAGAAATTGGGAGCTCCTGAAGCGCCTTGATTAGTTCCATTCCATCATGCTTGAAGAGCCCCGCTGCAAGGCCATCATAGTCTGGTGCCTTATTATTTTTTATCCTAGGATACAGTCATCATAATTTTTACCTAGGTGTAGATCATCAATTGGGGCAAGACGAGGTGGGAGATTTTCTTCCCTAAGGAGATCTAGGAAGTATGGCACCATCTGCCCAGGATTCTAATTTCATTGTTCAATAAAGACCCATCCTCAGCTCTTCATACATTTAATCTGGATTTGAAAGGCTTTCTTCCACTGTTTATCTTCTGATCGAATTTCCTGATCTCATTGTTGGTCTTCAAGGACTTGCAACTGTTTGTTCTTCCATTACCTTTTCTTCCTTTGAAGTAACTTTTTTTCTAAGAGTGCATCTATACTCCTCTGTGTTTGCTCATGTGCATCGCTGAAATACTAGGTTTTAGCTATTGTTTTTGATTATGTTGGCAACCGGACATTATTTGCCATACCATTGATTGGGCGGCTCCCTCTTCTGCAAGCCGAAAATCTCCCCCATGGCACCTTCCATGATTTGCCAATGCTGCAGTCTGGAGTAACCTTCAAAAACCTAATGCATTCATCCACATATTCCTTTTATCTCCTCCACTCATCTTTTAGCCTTGAGACATTGAATTTCTTGGTTCAGCATGCCATCTGTTGTCTTTTAACAAGAGATATTCTGTCCCTCGGATAAGCTGTGGTCTGAGTCCACATCTGCTCCTCTGTATATTCGGACATCCATGAGATTCGTCTTGTTATGCTATGATATGAGAATGTAGTCAGTTTGGTTAGAGGTCTCCATCCAGTGATCTCTATGTTCCCTTTTAGATATTTCGGTACAGGAATAATATTCCTTCAACAGTCAGACCATAAGCCTGTGCTTTGTTAATTAGCCAATGACCATTATCATTGGACATATTATGTAGGCTGTGCCAACCAATCATGGCATAGTAACATCCGGCTTTAGAATTCATGTCGCCAGCAAAGATTTTTATGTCATGGTTTGGACTCGGTGAAGAGATGCTTTGAGCAAATCTGAGAATTCATTCTTTTCAGTTTATGATGCAGTTTCAGTCTTTTGGCCCTCAGCTGAAGCTTTTTGTCCCACCTAGAAGCCAACTGGTATAGCTTGCTGAACTAATTATCGCACTAAAAACTTTTTATTTGGTTAAAATTATTTATTTTATGTACAAATGCTTTACATTTTTATTTATGCTGTAAATATTTATATATATTGCTATTATACTAATAAGATTTAGATGCAGAGATATTCTTATGGTAGACGTACCGATGTCTATCTTAAACATAACTGGTATAAACCTTCAGTGGAATTCTCACTGAGCCCAGAACAAGTTTTATCTTTTAGTTTTCTTTACCAGATAGATGAAGGCATCTCTGCCTATTGTTTAAATTGACCTGGATTTCCCATTTTACCTTAGTCCTAATATCTTTGAAATTCCTTGTTTTTAGTAACCACTTGTGGTCTGTAGGCTGATCCCTCTGCTTGTGCTCCTATCGCACAAGGTCTGATGGTTGATACCTTCACTTGTGCTCCTACTCTCCTGCAAGATCTGGAGACTGATCCATCCCTTTGGAGTTAGCTATATTTATTTATACAAGGTCTGAAGGGTACTCTTGTACTCTTACTCCCTTGCAAGGTCAGGAGGCTGATTCCTCTACTTGTAATTACCTTTCCATAATGCAATGTCTCTCGCATTACTTTATAATTATTTGTGGTTGGAATGGAGATCGCTCCATTTATTATATCGCATGTTTATATTCTTATTAACACTGTTACTGTGATAATAAAAGTATTTTAATGAGAATTTTTTGTTTTATCCAATGATCAATCAATCTGTTTTAATCACTTTCTTTTAGATTTTTCTAGTTTACCTGAAACCCTATTATATTATGCTTCCTTGGATATAGTATGTAATGAGAATAAATGGAAATTTAAATAAAATATATTTTTGCATAAATTATCTCATTGTGCTACCCATATAGTAAAACTAAGTTCATATCTAACGTTATTTACAGTAGGTAGTTTTATATTTTTTTTTGTTTATGATATTGGCTACATATTTACATCTTTTTATGTTTTTGTTGCAGTATTACAAGTTTTTGGAGGTAAGTTCTTTGAATAGCCTTTATTACTCTTCATCCTCTTCTTGAAGGGTGCATAACTTGTAGCCTGAAAACAAGAAGAATAGTAATTCTCAATAAACTCTACAAATATTCGGAATAATACTCCTAGTTTCAAAATCGACATAATATACATAATGTAATATATAATATATTCAAGTAAACTAAAGCATTTATCAAGTTTGTTATAAATAGTAATGCATTACAATGAATTTCATTATTCACTACTTTAACATTGTATTAGAATGATAATTGTAAATAATTAATTGGAATCAAAATCATATATATATATATATATATATATATATATATATATATATATATATATATATATATATATATAAATATATATATATATATATATATATATAAATATATATATATATAAGATATTGTCATCTTATAGTACTTTATATATATATATGTATTTGCTATAATATATAACACAAAGCCCAGAAGAAAAGGCTTGATTATTTCAGGATTTTATATAGTGTCTAAAATTGTCTAAAACAATTGAAGAATGGTAGAAAATTAGTATACCATTATATTTTTTAAAGGGGAAATTATTAAATCTAATGTAAATAATGATTACATACCAGCTCCACAATCATTGGCTGCTTCCATCATGCAAGAATTGGCGAATGTCTTCTTTTCTACTTCATCATCAACAACTCTTTCTCCACATATGGGCATATATTTCCTATTGCAGGGCCTTCTTCTGCAAGCGAAAGGTTCTGCTAAAGCTGCAACCACATCTGCAGACATAAATAATATTTTTTGTTTTCTTGAAATTAAATTAAATTTTTAGAAAGATTGATGAATTGACCCATGTCAACCAATAAAAAAAAAACAAAAAAAAACTCAAGTCTTTTCTAATGATTGATACGTGGTATTATAAATATAGTCAAAAATACACAGTAGAAATTATTAAGTTAATTTATATTTTTTTTATTATTACAATACATTATTAGAGAGCCTATGGTTGACAACAGGTTGGCGGCTTGGTGTTAGGAGGATCGGTCGCATCTGTCTTCTTTCGGACGCGCTCGGCTTTCCATCTAGTGTCTTACAGTCGTTATAAGATAAGCTGTATCTTTGCTAATACTCTTCCGATTTGGATAAGTTTTGTTTCTTTGAATTAGAGAATTTAATAACCTTTCATGATTTCATACATAATTCACCATAAAATGCATACTTGAGTTATGCAAAAATAATTTATTTTTTACTATTACTTTTACCCCTGCATTTCCTCGATGATGTACTGAATATATGAAAAGTTAAAGGGTTATAACGAGAAGACAGACAAGTTTCATCAAAATCGTCAGAACCGTTTTAGAGAAAATTGAAAACAAAAAGTGTATAATCGATAATATAAAGTGGCACTTCCGATTAGTCGATTTTGAAGAAAAAGTTGCTGTAACATCACAGGCATATTACCTACCTTAAATACGTTATTTCAGTTTCTTACAACTTTTCGTTTTTTAGCTAGGCTGTACGCAATACACACAGATCATTTTGTGAGTTCTGGTTATTTGGACTCTGGGAATCTCAAAACTTGTATTTCCTTTGAAGATTTTAATTCGAACATTTTCACGATTTCAATACCTCCCTTTACTATATATTTCATTGATAAGTAAAGGAAAGTAATAATTCGTCCGTCATCTGTACGCCGCCCATGGTTTTCCAATGTTGTTCCAATGGAAACCTGTTCATCTTTTTACTTCCTTGTACGCAGTAAAGGAAGTATTGTAATTGCGAAAATTTTCGGTTTTCAGTTTTCAACGAAAATATCCATTTTGACCATCTCTGAATCCATTTTGACTAGTTTCGTCGTGACGTCTGTACGTACGTTCGTACGTATCTCGCATAACTCAAAAACGGTTAGCCGTAGAAAGTTAAAATATCGTATTTAGGATTATTATATAATCTAGTTGTGAACCTCCCTTTTTGATCACTGATTACCGGAAGTGGTACTTTACTTGAAGGTCATTACTGATTTTCATCAAAAACTACATTAAAATATTATGCAAAACTTCTCAAATTTGTTATTTAAGACTCACATATTAATATAAACAACATAATAAATTTTGGTAAGCATTGGCAAACCGGAAGTTGTGGTTTACTTAGAGGTCATATTAGACTTTCATCAAAAAGTATATTAAAATATAATGTAAAACATCTCAAATTTGGTAAATTAGATTCTTATATCAATATAAGTAATTTAATAGATCTTGGCTGAAATTGAAGATCCGAAAGGGGTACTTTACTTGAAGGTCACAAGAAACTTACATCAAAAGGTATATTGAAAGTTATTACAGAGATCATATGTTTCGGTGATAAAAGTTATAAACGCATTTTTTTTTCCACTCTAATTAAATAATTTTATTACTTGTTTTAAATGTTAAAATTGATTGTAAAATACTGGTTTTCCACCCCATTTGTGAGATGAACAAGTCTGCAGCAGGAGAATAAGATATTAATTAAGTGGATTTTTTCCGTTTAAAATGTCGAAATTGTCGCTTTCCAATGCTTTATCTAGTGATATTGACAGTTTAAATGTTGTCACGGAACACGAAGAAATCTCTTGGAAATTTCAGTTATCATGAGACCTCTAGAAACAAGAGTGTGTGTGTGTGTGTGTGTGCGCGCGTGTGTGTGTGTGTGTGAGTGCGTGCGTGCGTGCGTGCGTGCGTGTGTGTGTGAGTGAGTGAGTGTGAGTGTCAATAGATGGATGTCGCGACGTCGATTATCGTTTTTGAGATACTGCAATCTTCGGAAACTAGTAACCAAATTCAGGATTACTTTTTGAGCCAGCGATTTATAGTTAAATAGGCGTACAAGGAAGTCATGTGTTGTCCACATCAGATATGTTTATTTTTTGATAACTCAAAAACCATATATTTCCCTAAACATTCCAGATGCCCATTTGGAAGATAATTTAATTGTCTATAAAGCTAATCATGAAAATAAATAAATAACTAAAATAAAAATAATCGGACTAATATTAGCGAAGATATAGTAAACAACTTTTACATTGGCCTTAAACCCAAAGCGGTAGTAGCATTAATAAGTAATATTTAAATTCTTCGGAACTCGTCATCGTAAAACTGTTAAGTTCAAGGAATAAAGCTTTTTTATTTCTCCAGGCTAGAATTTTTGAGATTAACGACCCGGAAAGAAACGGGAAGTAGATAAAGGAGATAAAGCTTAAATATTTCCTAGAATTTACGAATGTTAAAGTGAGTGTCAATAGATTTGGAGAATATAATTATAGAGAATATAATTGGTCAAAAAACATTTTCAGTATTCCCTCAACGTAT
This sequence comes from Rhaphigaster nebulosa, assembly GCA_948150685.1. NCBI lineage: Eukaryota > Metazoa > Arthropoda > Insecta > Hemiptera > Pentatomidae > Rhaphigaster > Rhaphigaster nebulosa. The sequence continues at coordinate 58,525,102 of OX411312.1, forward strand.
AAATAGCGAATTTACCATTGACGGTTGGCAGTTGCGGTTTGAATTGAGGTTGGAGGTAAACTATGAAAAAGTAACTAGATAAAGTTAACGTTAATGCTATCTTTAAACTAGCATTATTATGAGCAGCATTATTAAGCGTTACATTATGAGCAGTGTTTGGAATGAATACTGTGTTATAATGTAAATTCGTAACTTTTTTAATCATAAACATTGATTAATAACTTTCTCGCAGACCATCATTAGGTAGGGGATTGTTCAGAAATTAAATGTTTCATGGTTTGGTAGTTTCGCGTTGCAAAAATCCAGAAGTCGGTTTTATCATCCTTCCCTATGTTTTTTGGGGTGTTGAATTTGGAACTATCTAAAAAAATAAAAAATGTTGGTGCTTTTTGAGATATTCGCAAACAACGGCTGAATATTCCCACATTTTTTGATTTTACGCTTACAATTTCAAATGCGAAGAACCCAAAATGTGTGAAATTGTATGTATCAGTGTATATAACACCTTAAACATTCAAAAATAACCTTTTTTTTATTTTTATTAATATATAACATTAATATATGGATTGCTTATCTAATCTTGTGTTAGATTTACAGCCCCTGAATTAAAATTGCGTTTAGTAAAGTGATGTAAACATCTAATTCTAATACAGCAATAAATTACGATTAACCAAAATCTAAATGAAAGAGATTTATAATAATTTAATTATAGATTAAATAAGGATTAAATAATGGAATTAATAAATAGTTACACATATACTTATATATATAATTTGGGAAATTTGGTTCAAACGTTCAATTTTATGCTACTAAAATCGAAATCTTTATGCAGCAAAAATTAAAATCGTGATGTTTAGCTAAAAAAAAAGAAGTAAAATCCGCCGGTGGTTCGTGTAAGGAGGAAATCTGCTGATTTTTCTGAATAGGTCCGCGGGCACCGGACTTAACTGCATGCTTGAAAGTTTTAGGGAGATTGCCAAGGGTTTCTGTGCTTTAGATAACCGCGTTGTGGTCGGTGAAATTTTAATTTATTTTATATCTTGCAATCTTAAATTTTATTATATTATTCCATAGATCGTGAATCGGATAGATAATTGGCTTAAAAGGTATCACACACAAATGACTCAAATTCGGGATAACATGGAAATTCTATATCTAGTTAAAATAAATTATGAACTAAACCCTTGAAGTTAAACAGAACCTAAATTACAATAAATATTGCAGTTAATCGGTTAAATATACTCACAGAAAATAAGGCAAAGTAATATGGCGAACTTCATGCTATTCCGAGAACTGCCTGTTGTAGAAGAGACCAGTTGATAATCAACAGTCCTTTTATCCTGCGGTCGGTGATGTCATGGTCATTATACATTGAGGGGATCGTATTCCAGCATTACGTTTTCGATAGACAAACAGACGTAGCATCTGTTACGAGCTACAGCCTTACAGATAATTCATGTTTATTTTTGACGGCTTTGAATTACGCTAGACAAATGTAAACGTTACGTTAATGTATACTTGACCGAAATGCAAATAGTAAATTTGACAAGTTCATTGCAATAGCGAAAAATTCGCCAGTGTCTTTAATGACTAACATCTACAACCTATAAATATATCGAGATGGACCTTAACTTGAACCATAACAATGTTTACTATGGTTAGAATATGTCTAACAAGTCTTGCTCGTTGTAAAAATCCAATGTTTTTACTTCCTTGTACGAAGTAAAGGAAGTATTGTAATCGCGAAAATTTTTGATTTTCAGATTTCGACGGAAATATCCATTTTGACTAGTTTCGTCGTGGCGTCTGTACGTACGTTCGTATCTCGCATAACTCAAAAACGGTTGGCTGTAGAAAGTTGTATTTTTGTATTTAGGATTTTTGTAAAATCTAGTTGTGAACCTCCCTTTTTGGTCACTGCATGATCACCGGAACTGGTACTTTACTTGAAGGTCATAATTGATATCCATCAAAAATAATATTAAAATACTATACAAAACTTCTCAAATTTAGTATTTATAATTTATATATTGATTTAAACAACACACCAGATTTTGGTCTAAATTGAAAACCGGAAGTGGTACTTTACTTGAAGGTCATATTAGACTGTCATCAAAAACTATATTAAAATAAAATGTAAAATATCTCAAATTTGGTAAATAGGACTTTTATATCGATATAAATGTATTTACTAGATTTTGGTTAAAATTAGTGAGCCGAAAAGGGTAATTTACTTGAAGGTCATAATAAGCTTGCGTTTCGTTTCTACTTACATTTTTATTCAATTTACTATATTCATCTCTGTAATAGACAGAGCGGCTGAATCCAAAAGATCTGAACATTGGTTAGGGTGGAGAACTGCCGGGAAGCTAGGGGGCCTTCTCTTGGAAATTTTTAAAAATTTTGAAACAAAATGGTAGCATTTTATGCCATTTAAGCATTCTAAATTTGCTCTCAAAACTCATGTATTCTGATCATAATTTTGCATTTGATGATCAATTTTTATGATTTTTGGTTTATTATTTTCAATCTCCCCTTCTCCTCAAAATTTGAGATTTTACGTTTCAAGATACATAGAATCGTCCGCGGCTTTCCTTTTCCGAGGCTACTGGACCAATTCTTTAGCGATTTAGCAAAAAAGTCACTACTCACCCCAGTATGATCCTCAGAACTCGACATTACCATCCGTCTTTTCGTTTCAAAATGACGGCCGATTAATGATCTCATATTCCCATAAGTTGGTCATCTATAAAGATAAAAGGAAACATAAAACTTTTTGAAATCAGCATACCAATGCATAAAAAAAAAGAAAAAAAATGTATATAAATACTTTTGATTTATTATTTTTTTGTTCAAAAACAAATTTGTATCCGATATTTAAATAACCAATTTTATTAAAAATCTATTATAGACAAGAGGTAACTGCTGACAACTACAAAAAGAGTCAGTTATAAGGAATTTGTGACAGGAGATAGAGGCCGAAACGTAAGAAGAAAAATTATTTGTTTTTCTATTTCTTGCTAATCGTGAATTTAACTCGTTTAATTTTATATGACGTAGGGCACCACGGGCAATCTTAAATATAAACAAAAAATTCCTCTGCATTTTCTGACTCGTATATTTAATTTCTGTATTTGCGACGTGCCCCGCGATCGAACTGGAGTCAAGCTCTACCATGTAAACTGAATTCGTCAGTTTATACAGAAATCTATAAGCCATTTATTTAATTTTACTACGGTGTGGGGCGCAGGGCACAGTGCTGCGAGGACAGCCCTGTATTTTCCCCCTAAAACTCTACATTTTTCCCTAAATTCACCAACTTTAACCCTAACCTTATCTGAATTTTCCTCAAAATCCAGTAACATTAATCCTAAATGTTTAATTCTTATTTTTCTATTAGTATAACCAAACTTACCCCCTAGCATAAGATAAGCATAAATTATTAGAAAAGAAAAAAACACCCAGGAGGGTGAATAAAACACTAAATCTAGGGGAAAAAAACCCCAATCTGGCAACACTGACTGGGCAGTCCCCTCGTACTTTCCCCTGGTAATAGATAAAGCTCATTTCACTGTTCCAAATTATATCAGAAGGAAGATTATGTATAGGTTCCGAAAGACAATTATTTAATTTTAATTTTTTTTTTTTAAAGTTTGAGTCGTATACAATGAATTCGTCCCGTAAGGAGTTGCTGTAAAATCCAGAGCATTAAGGCGTGAAAATTGAAAAATGAAGAAACCCAGTTACAATGGGTGGCTTTCAATTTTTTTTATCTTTTCTATATTGAGTTTCTTACATCAAGAAGTAAAAAGTTTTTCACTCTTGGAAATTATTCAATTTTTACGTAAACTATGCAAGAGGTACAGTAACTGTTATTGGAAAATGGATACTGAACTATTTCAGGAGCATGGCACCGGAAATTCATTTTATTCCAGAAAAAACCTAAACTTTTCGCTCATTTTGCATTCAGTGCTTAATATCTTGAAAACTACCAACGGTGCGAAAAGCATTAAGAACATATTTTTTAAAGAAAAATAAATTTGAGCCCTAATAAAGCTCTTTATGTTTATTAATTCCGGAGATGAAGTTTTTAAAAAAAAAACGATTTTATTTTCCAAAAAATTACCATTTTGTAACTTTAATTTGGAAAATATCAGAGTTGGGCATTAGTCGGTTGAACATTTATCCGACTAAAAAAAAAATAACTAAATTGTTATTCGAAATTTTTCATCACGAATAAAATTATATTCAGCATGACTAAAATTTTATCCGATTAAAAAAGAAATACTTCCAAAGGGAAGTATGCTTGCATATTCTTCTAATTACCCCGTTCTGAAATTGTTATAGAACTTTCGCTGTATGAGGGTTATATGTTCGAACATTGGAGCACCGTATAACAGAGCTGGTCCAATGATACAGATATAAATTAATAACTTAAGTCGTAGGCTTAAATGTGGTGAGGTAAGGAGGTCATTAATTCTCACTGAATTTGATTGTTTCCTGGTTGTGCGTATGAGTCTCCAAAATTTTCGGTAATCACCGTGGGTCGCATTTAGTTTATTTTGCCATATTGTTGATTTCCAATTTTTCATGAGATTACGAATTTGAGTAGTTAATGCGTTAACAGTGCACTTGACATCAGAATTTAGTACGATAGCATATGTTTTTCCACTTGTTTCTTAGTGCAATTAGTTGTAGAATGTGATCGGGAGGTGATTGCAAGGAAGGAGGGAGTGGTGCATATTTCGGGATAGCGGAGTTCGCAGCGGTTGCTAATGTATTTGAGAAATCAAATATGTAAGAGCCTACTTCTTCCTTTGTGGTCAGTGTTGGGACACAATTAAGCTGGGTTTGAACTATGTTTCGGTACATGTCCCAATTCGCCATGCGGTAACTGTAATTTTTCGGCTTCGGCTTCGCAATTTTACCCATTAAATCATAAAGTACAGGGCGATGGTCCGAAGAAATAAAATCGAGAGCTTCACATCCAGTAATTTTGTGGGGTTGTCGAGTGAGAAGTAGATCAATAGTTGAAGTCATGGAAGGATTAGCTGAATGCCTGAAAGTGTGAGTTGAAGGGTGTATCACAGTAAAGGGCATTTTGAGAATGAATTGGCCCGCCTTATTGTTTTTGGTATTGTTCCATTGGGAATGACGTGCATTTAAATCTCCAATAACCCAATGGTTGTATTTTTTGCTGCAGTCAATCAGTATTCGATTAAATTCTATTAGCGAGCTGCGAGGACGCCTGTATAGTCCTGTGATGAATAAAGTTTGTCCTGGACGTACCTGCACAGTTACATGGTGGATGGTTTTGCCAGTAACTAAAGTAATCGGAGATACTTTTTTCCATACTATATCCCGGCGAATCGCTGTTAATACTCCTCCATGTGGGCCCCGACTTTCATCGGTGATGGTCGCGTATCCTCGAATATGGACATCTTGAGTTAATTTGGTATCTGTGAAAATGGCGATGGATGGACGAATCAACGCCAATAACACCTCAATTTCCTCTTTGCGAAAAATATCTAATAGTATTAAAATTTATTATGCTATGTTGATTATGCATGCCTGTTAGGTAAGAGTGAAGTTACTGTTTGAATTAATTGTTTATGTTATTAAACAATGTTAATTGTTTATCGAGTATGAATATAAAGGTTTTTAGAATATTTTGTATATTGAGATTTATTATTATTATTCATTATCCATTATTATGTTATCGAAGAAATGGTTGCGATGAAAATGATATCGATTTTAAGATCACGCGCTCAGGTATCGAATTAATTAACATTTTTGATTTATTCCATACTGAGGTCCACTATTATGTTTTCAGGATCGCAGTTTTTTAATATACTATCGATTTTAAGATCCCGCGCTCACATATCGATTTATTTAACCTTTTCTGATTTATTCTATATTGAGGTCTACTATTATGTTTTCGGGGTCGCTCTTGTTGAAAATGCAATAGATTTTAGGGTCCCGCGCTCACATATCGATTTATTTAAACATTTCTAAAATCGATAGAATGTTAAAAAATACACCTCCAATAACCCAATACAAACTTCGGATTAATATAGAAGAAATTTGAAATTAAAAATGTTTCTCTTGATAATGATGGAGTACTTGAAAAGTAGAAAATAACTCAAATCAAATCAACGGCTGAGCACCTACTTTTTGTAATGAGGCATAAATCTTAAGTACTTTTTGTATTTCACTAACGTTGCGTAAGTATATTCTCTTGAAAACTACTCAAATCATAAATGCAATTCGAGTATTGCCCATCTATAAGAATAAATCAATAATAAATAAAAATATGAAAACATCGCAGCAAAATATAACTTTTATTCTAAATTTTTGGTCGTTTTCGACGACTGCAAATAAAATATTAATCATGAATAACGACTAAATTTTTAGTCGGTAGCCGTTTGAAGAGACTAAACAAAATGACTATTTTCCAATTATTCGTTTTATATTAGTCGCGACTGATGACTAAAATATTAGTATTTTTCATGATTATTTCTTCGTGACTAAAAATTTAGTCCTCAACCGTAAATCGGATAATTTTCTCCCAACTCTGGCAAATATCATGGAAACTGTTATTCCTAAGAAGATAATCATTATAAACTACTTTATGGTCCATTCAACTAGCTCTAATTTGAGTGGTAATAGAGACATCTCTATGTCAAATAGTTTTCGAGATTAAGTTTTTCAAAAATATGCATTGTACACGTCTTTGACAAAAAAACAATTGAATAATATCTTGAGAAAAGGTAGATATGTCACGAACTATTAGGCGTAAAGATGTCTATTACAACTCAAATTGGAGCTAAGTAAATAAAGAATAAAGTAGTTCATAATAATTATCTTGATACGAAAAGCGGATAACATGATATTTGCCAAAATAAAAACACACAAAATTGTGATTTCGTGTTTTTTGGAAAAAAAAAACAAAAAAAAAAAACGTTTTCTTGAAAAACTCTACCTCGGGAACCAGTAAACATAAAGAGCTCTTTTAAGGCTCAAATTTTAGTAAATTTACTTTAATTAAAAAAAAAAGAGATATTCGTTATGTTTTTCAAAATTTTCAAAATGATAGACACTGAATACATTTACATGTTTTACATTACATGTTTCAAGCCCACTATCTGCTTAATAATTATATTTATATTAAAAGAATAGGACCATGTAACTATTTATGAAATTAAGTTGGAAAAGAAGTTAGTTTCGAGAATTAACTGTGCTATTTATTTACAGTAAAATTAGGGTTATGTTTTTAAAATGGTGTTATCAGAATTACTATTGGTTCATGTTGTCATATCAGATAATTATATTATTATAACGTTTTAGTCAACTGAATCATATTTATATAATTATTGTTTACAGTGAGTTTATAATCACCATTTGAATGGAATAAATTAAAGAACATTTGTAATCCAAATATGATTGATTAAAATAAGTATCCAAAGTTTCAAATCAGTTTTAAAGACAATTTAGGCTAAAGGAAGTATAGTATAAGTAGCTCATTCAACTTTATTTGTAATGGACCTTGAATGTCATGCTGATAACGGTCATCCAGTGTTGCCAGGTAAGCCCTGTATTTTCCTCCTAAAACTAATTTTCTCCTAGATTCACCAACTTTAACCCTAAACTTATCTAAATTTTGCTCTAAATCCACCAATTTTAACAGTAAATGTTTAATTCTTATTTTTCTATGTGTGTAACCAAAATTACCCCTTAGTATAAGATAAGGATAAATGATTAGAAATGTAAAAAATACCCCAGAGAGTGAAAAAAAAAACCTAAATCTAGGGGGAAAAAATCCAATTTGGCAACAGTGCGGTCATCATGTGTTTTTATTTTGGTTAGGTCTTTTATATTATAGTATCAGGAGCCAGCGGATAGCAGAGAGAAGTTGGATCCCTCTGTCGCAAATGCGGCTCCTCAGAGAAAAGGACTTCACCTGCTTTGACGAAGTTTATTGTGTTGACACGGACGGATCCGCGAGGTATGTTGATATTGTCGCATTCCCAAGGACCGGAAAGACAACATTGGTCCTGGATCCGACCGTAAGATTTGAGGGAAACGATCCCGATCAGGCAGATGGAGTGGAAAGGAAAAAAAAAAGACATCTATGAGAAATGTATCACTTTCCTACAAGAAAACATCCGCGAGACCTTTGGAGAGAGATCTCAAGAGAGGCCTCTGGTTTGGGTCTCGCGGAATAATACCGAATAGAACGGGGAGCTTTTTAGAATACCTTGGTGCTAATGTTGAGGATATTGCGAAAATATTATTCTGGACTCTCTGGAGATTATCCACCACCACCTTTCTATTTATCATTTTGGATTTTTTCATTTCTATTTATTTTTTTTGTATATATATATATATTTATTTTTTTATTTTTCCTGTACTGTTTATCTATATATGTGTGCATTCAAATGTTGATGTTTGATTAGTTCCATAAATTTTCCAATTATATAGAAGTTGTACAATAGATTAAGAAAGGGTTGATTGTTAACTGGAAGAGAAAATTTTGGAGAGGTGAGAAGGTAGTTGGATGGATTGAAATAAATAATAGATAGAAAAAAAAATGTAGTGTAATCGAATAGGGATGAAAATGCTATGCATTATGTGGATGAATGATTAAGTGATAAAAGGGAAAGGGAAGGAAAATAAAAGAAAGAAATGTATAATGTATATATATATAATATCCAACTTAGGATTGATCAGTACGGTGTGTATTATAGCAACCAAATGTATTTGGGTAGCACTGATTTTCAATGAATCATTTCTCACATCAACGATTTTAGTACATTATGCAATTTAGTTCTTTACAGAACAATGTTTAGTCTATTGCCAAATTTTAACATTCCTTCTTGAATTAAGTTAAGTGGCGTACTCCTGAAATAGGTCAATATCTATTTTTGAAGGGCATTTACTATACCTGTTGTATAGTCTGGGTAAAAATTGAATTATTTTCAAAGTGAGAAATAAAAAGAAAAAAAAAAAGGAAAAGCGGAAGCATTTAATGGGTGAACTTTTTATTTCTTGATTTAAGAAATTCAATAAAAAAAAAATTTAAATCCATTCCTTGTAAGTGGGTTTCATTGTAAAAAATTAAATGCACCGAACTAGTAGATATATTTAATAAAATGGCTAGATATTTCATCGGTTTTGTTTGAAGACTTCTCAAAACACGTTTGCTTACATCACTATTCTATTTGACCGGGTTCCACTTACAGGCCTCAGTGACGTTACCCGAAAGATTAATTACTTGGTGTCAATTTTTATTTCTTTTTTGGCTTAAACAAATAGAAAAACGTATTAAGAATCAGTCTGCTTTGTTCCAATACCCGGTACCTATTAGAATATCTATTGTAACAAACCGGATTACGCGGTTAGCAAATGATCTTTTGAAACCGTGAGAGTCAGGAGTGAGTAATACAGGCGAAATTTTGTAAATTAATGCTTTCGACTCATATAAAGTTAATATTAAATAATTATAGAAGCCTTTAAAAAAATTAATAAATAAATAAATTCTAGCAATTTTGTTAAAGTTTCACTGTTCGCAAACGAATGTGAAATAACATATCTGAACCTTATAAGTAAACTGTCTTAAGTAGCATTTTAAAAGTTTGACAGAAGAGAAAAAATAAGTTTCAGATCGCACTGTAATGGATAATGGTCAGTATTTATAATTCAAGTGTAACATATTTTGTTCCCTTTCAACATATTTACGACATTTATATTGGGAAAATATGGCCAGAATAATGCAAATACGATAGTAATATAAAATTCAGCATAATTGGACTTTCGACACTTCACCTCAAACGTGCGAAATTTAACTTGAACGACCTTTACAACTGTTGGTAATTAATTAAATTTTATTTATCTATATATATATATATATATATATATATATATATATATATATATATATATATATATATATATATATTGTATTAAATTAAAAAATGAAAAATGTTTGAATTGGATAATATTTCTTTTTTTGCCTTTGTTAAAATGATTCCAAAAACCTTGATATTTTTCTCAAGCTCTTCATAAATGGTTGAGATATGGGCGTGTGCAACATCTAATCGGCGGCTATTTTATGGCCTTGTGATAATAATATCGAGTTCGCAGGATAATCCTGTTGTGATCTGTGATTGGTGCCAAATTAAAAAAATATAAATCGGCCCAGTTATCTCGGTGAAAAGCTGCGGACGGTACATTTGTTCATAAATTAAAACGGCTGACTGAACAGAGCCGGATCAAGAGGGAGGGAATATATTACTCGTACCTAATCTACTAGGGGAGAGGAGAGGAATATATTAAATAAAATACTGTTGGCGTTTATTGAGGGGATTAAAGAAGGGGTAGCAAAATTAAGCTTGCCCCCTAAAAATGCTATTTCCGGTCCTGGTACGAACGAATATTTTAATTCAATTATTGGATTCTATGCATCTTTAAACTATGACCCACGTTGATGCATACCTCAGAAACTAATAGTGTTTTTAAAAAATAGTGTTTTAAGATATGGAGGACAAGAAAGACGCTGAGATGAAATACTTGACCTGAAGCAAAAATAAAATAACATTTATTTTGTGCCAAAAAAGAAAATAACATTTAGGAAAATCAGAATATTTAAAATTTTAATAATTATTACGGGGAAGAACAATCCTGTTGTCGCATAATTTACGAATGCCAATTGTACGAGCGGCAAAGATCTAAATTAATTATGTCTGTAATTCTTAAAGGAAGAAATTTGTCAATGCCTGAATTCGAACTATGCAATAAAATTCGTCCTGCTTTAATGTAATTTGTAAATAGTATGGATTTTGAAAAGTTATGGATTTCGAAATCGAGGAGGTGTAGTGCTTATAATAATTAGTTACAATGGCGGAAAGGTGTGAAACAGTGAACTTAGTCATGGACCTTTGTATATATATATACATATATTTAAAACATATATGCACTAGACTATATGTTAAATATTCATATCAATAATCTTTTAAATTTGTTATAAAGTATGTATTTACTTAAATACTGTTTATATAGAATTTATACTTAAGCTGTTGAGTAAAGATTTTTTTATTATAAATAATGTACTTTGTAAGGAAAAAAAATATTGCCTTTTAATTGCCATGTAGTATATTAAAAATAAATGATGTTTGGCTGAGGTGGTAGCAAAATAATATGAAAATGCCAATAATTTTGTTTAAAAAAAAAGAAAAATTACTATGTAATGTTTTAAAATAAAGATTTTGTAAAAAAATGTTTTTAATAAAATAAATGTCGGATTAAGTGGTTCTTTGATTCCTTATTCTTATTTATTTATTAATATTAACAATTAAATTAGAATCCCACTTAATATAAAATGAACAGCCATAGTAAATTTTATGGATCACAAAAATTACTGAAATAATTTTTAGCTGCCATTTTTAATAGAACAGGAGTATCAAAGAACACAGTATTTGTAATAAATTAGAAAAAATATTTTTATCAAATATTTTTTAATGATGATTTTTGAGAAGAATTTGATGTTTTTGCACATTTAAAAATAGAGAGGGGATGGGGTAAGGCACTGTGCTCCAAGTTCATGGGCCCGAGTTCGATTCCGGCTGCTGCTGATAATTATTTATTCTGCTACATCAGTCGTGGATCGACCCTGAGGTCGGAAGACCTTCCTGGTTGCACTCAGCCTTTATCCTTAATTGACAAAAAAAACTCGTCGGTTGAGCGCGATCCTGGCCTGATCACCTCCCTGCACAACCGTTGGTCAAAAACAGTACATCCTTACCAAGTAGTGAACCCTAGACCCTTCATGGGCTTTAATAGATCCGAATAAAAAATAAAGTAATACAAACCATATCAGGCTGAATGTGATTCACAGATTCCCGGTAGAGGAAATTGTTTTTTAATTACCGTATTTCTTCCTCGTTTTTCTCGTGATTGCTTTTAGTTATATTTACAGCGAATCAAAATATATGCATATAAAAACAAAACAAAATAAACTCTACAAGAACTGATTTATAAAGCGTTGAAGGATAGGTATTAATTTTATCCAATATTCTTTTATCATCAGTTCGTCCGGTAATAGTCACAAATTATCTATTGTGTCAAGGGATGGCCTTCGTTTATGTGACATTTATAATCTTTCTAATACGAGTCCTGAAAATATTTGTAATATCGCGCTCTTAAAACTTACAGCTCTTGGATAATAAACTATTATGATATTTCATTGTTGTTTTGATTTGAAATGAAATGAAAAATTAATCTTTATTTTACTTAGTCGCCTAAGAATAAGATAAATGAGCAGTTCAAGTAGTATTCGCCTGGCTGCATTATTGGAACTTAACAAAATCGTAAATTAAAAGACAAACAATAAATAATTATATAAATAAAATGAAAATATAAAAATGCTTTAGTGATAGTTTTGGTTGCATCAAAATTTTATTATTTCCCAATGAATATAAATTATACTCAGAATTTACGAAATATGAATGGTCACTTTCAAATAATCAAAATAATTTGACCCTGAGTCAAAATAATCGAGCCTCGCCAAATGTATGTGTTTATGTGGTAAGCCTAACTCAAAAACAAAAAAAATTTACTTTTGGGCATTATTCCGTGAAGCAAATTTTCTTTCTTTTATATTCTGTTGTATTTAAAAAACGTTTATTACATATTTACATCACATACTTATCGGCGTTTCAGGGAATATTCCCATCTTCAGGACAAAATATTCTAAAATTAATGAACAAAATTATAATTTCATATTATAACTTAACAAATTACTATACATAAATAATTATTCATATATATATATATAAAATTTTTTATAAACACCTTTTGCTTTCTGAAACTGAAATTCTGTTTGGTGAAATAGACATATACTTGATATGTTAAAGCAACTATTTCACCAAAATCCACTTAACGGATATGCCACTTTATATAATCGATTTTATAATTGTCTCGATAAAGGCTCAAACGATTTTGATCAAACTCGTTATACCAATGAACAATTAAATGGCCTTTAATATCAGCTAGGTCTCATCCCGATTGAAACAGTCTGACAGGGCTTAGTTGCACAATTTTAAAAATGGCTTCCGCTAAAGTAGCTTTAATTTTTTTTAATTTGAAATAATTAAGGGTCTCTCATTGTTAGTAGTAATAAAAAATGGATTAATATAAACTATGAATGAATTTGATAGTTAACTAAAGGATAAAAAAGAGGAATATTTTCACATATAACTTTGTAGAAAGCGAAACGGAAAGTAACGAAATATGCTTGAACTTACGAGGCCATTGTTGTTAATTGTTTATACTTTTATATTGCTAATAGAAATAACTATTTACATGGAAACTTCAAAAATTTATTTCAAGTAGTGTGGTAATTGAAAGTTGAATGATGTCCTACGCAGATTTTTATTAGAAATTGTGGCTATCACAGTTTCAAATCCAAACTCTCGTAGTTGATACAAATACTCGTAATTATTTCGACGCGGTTTTTTGAAAAAGGCTTAAGCGCCATTTAGCAAACTTTAAAGGAAACGCGTGAAACGTTTTTTCCCCAAGTAATAATATATTTTTCTTAAATTTTATTCTTTATTGTACACATCAGGAGTTTATAAAGGTGGCAAAACGTTAATAATTTGAATATATTTTTAAGGCTTCTGACACTGGTGAAGGCCAGAGTGACGACTGAGAGTCGTCAGCATTTGGTTCTTACGTCATCAACAGGCGATTTGCGATTTTTGACCATTTTCATTTTTCGTCATATCGTTAGCGGGAATTGATAGAGGTGACGTTTACGATCCATAATGAATCGAAACCTAAATGTCGAATTTTTGGTGTTTAGCCTTTTTCAAAAAACGACGTCGATATAAATACCATAATTATTTATTATGTAAAAATATAATGAATACCAATTTTTATTTATTGTGGTCTTTCAATTCACAAGGAAACTAAATTGTTCTGACTTTTCACTGATGAGATCTGATTTGAAAATCTCATGAGTTCCTGAAAAGTTGTTCTTTTTAAACGATTACAACTTACCCAGCTTGGTTTGACCATTAGCCAATCAAGATGCAATCATTAACCAATCAAGAAGACCACCAATTACAATGAGATATTACTCATCTGTTACTCGCCCTCTACCGAGAAATTAAGCGATTGGTTGAACTTTTTAATAGGCGCCAAGGTCGAGCTAAATCTCATTTGCAATGGCTGACTGAAGTATAAATGGAGGTTTCGGTTGCGATGTTGTCATTCCTTGTTCAAAATGCAACTCGGCTACTTCTTCCTTCTCCTTGCCTGTGAGTATTATTAGTTTAGGCACTAGTACGTCACAGGCCCTCCCGGGTCATCATTTCTATATCGCAATTTATAACAACCTAAAGCTATAATAATGTTAAACATACGTATCTAGACTAGTGCTTTGAATAAACTTGACATCTTACAATACAGTTTTTAATATTAAATAAATTATTGGTACAAGTACTTTATACTCTGGGTTATGACGTCTCAAATATCCTTCAAATTTTAATTAAAATCTATTAATATATAAGTCTTACATAATTTGAAAAGTTTTGCATTATATTATTGCATTATATACGAACTTATGTACAGGACGTCAGGACGAAATTAGTCAAAATGGATTCAGGGATGGTCTTTACTGCGTGCAAGGAAGTAAAAAGAAAAGTTGACATCCGCATGATGGTATAGATGGATCAATCTAATTAGGGATTGATAAATTATTTGCCATTTCTATAAATTTGTTTTATTGAAAATTAGTTTCGAATTTTATGCATTCATCCTCAGTTCTAAAAACACACAAAAAATTCAAAAATAAGCAATTCAAAATATAGTTTAATAGTATGATTTACCGTCTTTTGAACTTACCATTAAATAAAAAGAACTATAATAAAGAAATTGAAATAGTATAGTCTATAGCAAAAAATAACGGGTACAACAAAACTACTATCAATCATATTTAAAAAAAAACAAATACAAAAAAACACAATTAATGATATCTATTCAACAACCTCCGAAGATAGGCCCATCCCGAAACATTCTGTTTTGATTCCATATTACGGCCTTATATTCACCGGTAAGTAAATATTTAAGTCGGAAATGAATTGAAAAAAATAGGATTAAACACTGTATTTAAAATATAAAAAAACCTTATCCTCATATTTCTCTTCTCCTATAGACAAAATAGACCCTCTTTCCAAAAAAACGGAGTATACGAACTAAATTGTAATGATTTTGCAGCCAAATAAATACACGGGAAAACTGGAACATCGCTAACTCAGAGATTAAAGGAACATATACGTGCATATAATAATAAGACAGAGAATTCCAACTTTGCAATTCATTTAAATGAAAAAAAATCATAAATTCATCAAAGACTCAGGAGTTAAATTAGTACATCATGTCAGCCTCAAATTAAATATATATGAAGCGCTTGAAACAATAAAATCCTTCAAATCCAATCCAGATTTTTTTCTTAAATGACCAAATAAATATCTCCAATAGTACAATCTTAAATTTATTCCCATCTATAAGAGAAACACCAATTACTCACCGGCATTACTGGAAAACCCCGAGCCCTCCTACCTAAAAATCCTACCTACCTTTTGTTCATTGTTAGTTCAATGCGAGAAGAAACCAGTACAAACTTTTCTGTTTGATATAATCCATTTAAACCTTGGTGAGTACCAACGTGTATTTGATTTCTTGTCTTAATTAGATTCATAATTCGTAAATGTTTTGTAATACTGATTTATATTAATCTAATTTAATATGTTTAATAATACCAAACTATATTTTGAATTGCTTATTTTTGAATTTTTTGTGTGTTTTTAAAACTGAGGATGAATGTATAACATTCGAATTTCAATGAAATCAATTCATAGAAGTGGCAAATAATTTATCAATCCCTAATTGAAAAGAAAAGGAATTCAACGTCTTAGAAATATTAAGCATTAAATATTAAAGACACGTCTAGAATTAGTCTATTATTTACTACTACACTATTTAATTCAGCAAACAGCTGCGAACATCTGCATTGATTTCGACATTGATTTCGACTAACAAATCAAATATGAAACTGTTTATTCATTCGAATTTGAATTCGTTTCTATTGTAAAACTCAGTCTGTTATATGATGTACCTAAGTAGTAAAAAATGAGCATAGGAGATCAAAGAGGAAAAATTGTCAGAGCCTTATCTCAGTACGGTGTCTTGTTAAATCGATTGAACGATCTATTGATTAAATAATCTAAGTAAAACAAACGTAAAATAAGTGGTTAATGTACATTTGATGTAGATCAATATAGAGTCACATTATATTTTATTTTTGTTTTATTTTTTACACATTTCTTCTTATTATTATTTTATATTCAAATACCAATCCAGTGTCTTTTAAACATGGCTTTTTTTTTTAAATTTTTATTTAAATTTCTTTGTTGTGTTCTGTATTCAGTATTTTTTTTTTATTGTTTGCTTTAAAAAAAATAAACCTTATTATTTATTAAACGATTTTTATTCCCATGAATTATGAACTTTAGCCGTTTCTTCAGGGAGTATATCTAAAACTTCCACTGATTTTTTTCCCTGCTAAATTATTTGAATTCAGCCATTTTGGTACTTTATGCTTTATATTATACATGTCCTATGTTTTTGTATGAACTTGGGTAGGAGGGAATATGAAGGGATATTTAGGCTCTGGCTGAGGTTATAAGAAGCAGAATCTGACAGATCAGAAGAAAAAAAAAAGGTAAAGCTGTAAAATTACCCAGTGAAGGTTGTATTGCGCAGGTCGGAAATTTTGTTTTGAGTTAGCGAAAGCCGACTACTGTGATCAACAGAGCTACCTAAATTTTGCAATGTCAGAGAACTTCGTTTTCATTGATTGTTTTCATCATTAAAATATTACGTAAATCAGAGATGTCTTTCGCTTTTTACATTAGCTCATATAATGTATACAAATCCACGAGTTCTTAAACTAAGTGCTGGGTATCGGATGGTCATCCAGATATCTTTAATATACCTATCAGATGAATGGAAAACTGTCGAGAAACGTTATGAAGCCAAGGTGAAGGAAGCAAACAGGTTTTTAAATGTTTGTGATAGAAGCTATTTTAGGCTTGATACCAAAGATGTTGCCGGTTCACATAAATCGTCTTGTTCTGGATTCAGGAAAATCATTTTTTTTTTTTTTTTTTTTTTTTACTAATTTTACGGAACATTAAATATTATTCTGGGACTTGTCAATTATCACATTAAAAATAAATTAATCAAAATATCGATATCATATTGAAGCTTTCTGGAAGCTTTACAATATAAGAATTTATATTGAATTAGTTCCGTTGTTTATCTTCACTATTAAATTAAAATATAATTGAATGCATTGTTGGTGAATTATTGCAAAGATATTTTCAATTTACTTTGATGTTTTATAAGAGTATTTTGCATTAAATATGTACACTGGTCCGTATTTCAATAGCCTGTATAACGTTTATTCGGGACGACATTATTTGAAAATGAAAAATAGTACATAAATTTTTGGTTTATTGTTTTCAATATTGAACCATTTTTATCGACCAAGAAAAAAAAAAATTAAAAATAAAATAAAATAATAAAATCCGTCCGTCCGCGGCTTTTCTTTGTGACTACTTGACCGATTTTCTTTAGATTTGGCACCAACTTTGAAAATAATAAACAATTGCTTAATAATTTAGAGAATTTTATTCGTAAAAAATATTTTACAGATACATTCAAGCAAGATACAGAAATTATATATTTTTAAGAAAAAAATGATTGCAATTAATAAAAAACGAGAGAAAAAGAAAAGAGCATAAATTCAATCAGACTTTATCGTCTGTACACTACCGCAAATTCAATTTTGCTGACTTTGATTTGATTATCGTATTTGCATAATTATCGTCATAATTTCCAAGTATAAATATCGTAAATAAGCTAAAAGGGTCATAAAATATGCAACGTTTTAAATATAAATGTTGACCACAATCCACAAGAAATATACATTGTGGTCTTTAATTTCTTTTTGCTTTCTTGTAAAACTTTAAAAATGCTACTTACGACATATTACCTCTGGCCTACAGATATTATCAGTTGGCAATCTTCAAAAACAACAAGCATTTTTTATTTATATATATATATATATATATATATATATATATATATATATATATATATACATATATATATATATATATATATATATATATATAAAATTTCTATATAAAGCCTTCAAAAAATATTAATTTTCATTCATTAAACATCAATTGAAAATTTCAAGATTGTTGTTCAATTCTATGCTCATTTTTTTACCAATTAGGTATATCATATAACAGACTGAAGTTTACAATCGAAACGAATACAAATTCAAATGAATAAACAGTTTCATATTTGATTTGTTAATCGGGATCAATGTAGCAGATGTTCGCAGCTGTTTGCTGAATCAAATAGTCTAGAATTTCTTTAATATTTAATGCTTAATATTTCTAACACGTTGAATTCATTTTTTTTTTTTACTTCCTGGCTTTTTATACTATTTTTGTTACTTGAGATAAACAAGTCTACAGCAGGAGAATAAGATGTAAGTTAAGCTGGTTCTCACGCTTAAAATGTCGAAATTTCCAGTGCTTTATCTAGTGACATTGACAGTACTAATGTTGTCACGGAAAACTAAGAAATCCCTTGGAAACTAGTTACCTACTGAAAGAAAACGTAATATAATAACGGAATGAGACCTCCAGAAATAAGTGCTTATGTATTTGAATGTATCAATAGACGGATGTTGCGACGGCGAGTGTCGTTTTTAAGATTCTGCAATCTTAGGAAACTAGTAACCAAATTCGGGATCACTTTTTGAGCCACCGATTTATACCATAGTTTAATAGGCGTACAAGGAAATCATATGTTGTCCACATCAGATATTTTTAACTAGTAAAATAAATTATTAATTTATCTAAAATGTTACGAATTATCATTGAAGATATTGTAGTTTATTTCACTTTTGTGGTACCGTTAACGTGGGACACTTTGGCTCCCACCTTTGGTCCAAAGTAAGAATATAACTAAACAATCTCTATTCATCTTCAGGAACCAGATTTTAAACTTCCTAAGGTAGATTCAACTCGGCTGCAGCTCTAAGAAGGTAACAATGGACACCAATTGGTTCATTAGTTGCCCACAATTTGAAGTACCTGTTGATTTGTTTACGCTGTAAAGGCAACTGATTTTTCAACCTCTCAAACTTTCAACGGTTTTCGTAATTAATTTTTTAACTACACCATCCAATATTTTAGTCAGTGGTATGGTTGCATTTTATACTAACGTATATGTTTCTATCACAAAATTCTATTTTATTATAATATCTTGATAACCTCAAAAGTATGACCTACTTTGGCCCAGGCATTTTTAGGCAAATTTTTTGTATTGCCATTACCCTAAGCCCATCGACGGATCAAGATTTTGTGGGACCCTAGGCGATACGATATTGCTAGGCCCCCTCTTAGGAGGTTTTGGACGGTACTGGTACCAGGGCCGGAATTAGGATTTTTGTCAGGAAGGAGAGCTTAATTTTAAAAACCTGTTCCTCAATAAAAGTCAACAAAAGTATTTTGCATATCATCACCTCATACCATTAAATCATTTTATTTACTGAACTAAGATAAAACATCGTCAAAAATACTAAAATGTTTGTTTTATTAAAAAGATTGTAAGCCTTAATTTTGTCTTTATTCAAAAATTTTAACTTTGTCAACAATACACTCAGGAATAATGTAATGTAAGAATACAAAAGTAGAAATTAACTTAGTAATTTCTACTTTTATGTTCTTTAATGGAAACAAACTGTTTCCATGGAAACTAAACTGAAATTTTTAAAATATATTTTCAACTTAATAAACTTAAAATACATATTATATATATATATATATATATATATATATATATATATTTATTTATATTTTTAATTTAAATATATATTTTAAGTTTATTAAGTTGAAAATATATTTTAAAAATTTCAGTTTAGTTTCCATGGAAACAGTTTCGTTTCGATTAAAGAACATAAAAGTAGAAATTACTAAGTTTATATATATATATATATATATATATATATATATATGTATGTATATAGGTAGTGTACAGAATTGTACTAAAATTGTTTTATTGTACTGAAGTGGGAGAAGATCTGAAGAAGTGAATTCTGCTAAGTTTATTTCAAATATTGTTTATGTGAACTCTAAAATTATATTAAAAAGATAATTATTATAGGACGATAAGGAAAAGTTGTGTGATGCGCGCATCAGGCACCAGATTTTTATAATTCAGATTTAATTTCACTCTTTAATATAGGGAGCATTTTACTTAAACTTAAGACTAATACTCTTGAATAATTCAATCTATTTTCAGGTTTATTAGGATTAGCAATCGGAGATAACTTCGAAAAATGCATGTCAAACAAGGCCTGCACTTTCGATTATCGCCCGATTTGTGGCAAGTTGAACAACAAACTTGAAACCTTTTCAAACAGATGTGGTATGGAATCCAGAGTGCAGTGTGGACAAGGTAATGAAAATAAATCGGATACAAATTAATAAACAGAGATACGCATAGCTTATTTTTATAAACTGAAAGGTCCTAACACCAAATGCCAGAATCCAAATCATCGAATTTAGGGCTTTCTAATGTCACAAAAAGGTTTATTTTTTAGACCGATTCCGGTACACAACAAAAATGTATTTAGAAAAATAATTTGGAGCTAGGACTTTTTCGCTTACCCATCCGGACCAACTTCTTGATAACTAGTACGGTCAACTGTACAATATTGAAAATAAATTTCACAATAATAAACTGTTTATTTTAACCATACATTATTTCTAATGAGTTATCAATTTTTTCTTACAGCCTGGAAGTTCGTGAAAAATGGTCAGTGCTAGAGAAAAGATGAGAAATACGAAGATGATGATTCGCCAAAAATAAAATATTTTTTCTGATACAAACGAAATTCTACCTACCTATATGCTTATAATGAAATATAAATGAAATAATACTTATTCTATGTTCTATAAAATTATTATCCTGTGTAAATTTTCCTAAATCTGTATAACAATATAACAAAACTGAAAATATAATTATTTCATTCATGTTACTTCAAAGATTATCAAGAAATTGATAGCTATAGAAAAATATAGATTGGAAATATATTGAGAAGACAAACTATAATTGAATGTAACAAAACAAAAAAATAAAACTTGTATTATTTATATAAGTGGTAAATTATTATAAACTTATAAAAAAACTTACGAACATTTTTTCCTTCTAGAGATACATAATATAAAATTTGGGCATTTTATAACTAGTTACTACCTTTAACATATACTGCTTCTTAGATTTATTAGATACGTATTTCTTTTATAATGAGTCTTCGAGATACCCTGTACGCTATTGACCATTAAGGTAGGTATTTAGCATTAGGTAGGGGTAAGTGCGTACTTTCCTTGAAGGTCATGATAAACTTTCACAAAAATTTTATTGAAATATGATGTAAAACATGTACAATTTGATAAATACGACTTTTATATCAATATAAATAATATAATCGATTTTGGTTAAAATTTACGATCCGGAAGGGGTCTTTACATGAAAGTCATAATAAACTTATATCAAAAAATATTTGATGTGGACAACACAAGACTTCCTTGTACACCTGTTAAATTATAAATCGGTGGCTCAAAAAAGTTACTCTGAATTTGATTACTAGTTTCCGAAGATTGCAGAATGTCAAAAACGACACGGCGTCACAACATCCATCTATTGACACATTCACACACACACACACACACACACACACACACAAGCTCTTGTTTCTGGAGGTCTCATTCCGTTATTATATGTCGCTTTCTTTCAGTAGGTAACAAGTTCCCAAGATATTTCTTCGTGTTCCGTGACAACATTAGAACTATCAATGTCACTAGATAAAGTATTGTAAATCTACGGTTTCGACATTTTAAGGGGAAGAACCCACATAACTTATATCTTATTCTTCTACTGCAGATTTGTTCGGCTCACAAGTGGGGAGGAAAACAATTAATTTCACTCAATTTTAACACTTAAAACAAGCAATAAAAATGTTTAATTAGAGTGGAAAAAAAAATCGGATTGGTGACCTTTATTCACACTTCACACTTCAATATGTTAAGTATATATTGATATATGTAAATAAATTATAATTTTGACGACATTTTTGATAAAATCGTGAAAAATCACCAATTTGTGATATAAAACCCTATATTTTCTTAAACTTATCTAATATCAATTAAAAACAAATGGAAATACAGAAAATATTGATATATACAA
Source organism: Rhaphigaster nebulosa (assembly GCA_948150685.1). Taxonomy (NCBI): domain Eukaryota; kingdom Metazoa; phylum Arthropoda; class Insecta; order Hemiptera; family Pentatomidae; genus Rhaphigaster; species Rhaphigaster nebulosa. Next base: position 58,547,497 of record OX411312.1, read on the forward strand.
GAATTATTAGTAAGAAATTTTTTATTCTCAAATAAACAAAAAGAATTATAGATTTTTATCAGATAAAAATTAGCTAAACATTTGGGAATCTAGACATTTAAGGAAAATTTACTTAGGAGCAAAATGACATTGAGATGGTTGCTCTGTCATAAATAGAACGACCATGGTGGAGTTCTGTCCCGAAAAAGTGCATTTTGAACCATTGTGCGCCGAATGCCGGTTTTGAGATACTGCTACCTTAGGAAACTAGTAACCAAATTCAATATCACTTTTTAAGCCACCGATTTATATTTTAATAGGCGTACAAGGAAGTCATGGGGTGTCCATATCAGATATTTCTTAATTACAAATTATTATTATTTATACTTTAAACCTATTATTAATTATTAATAACATTATTACAACTGTTTCAGAATCATTATATCAAGACTAGATCAATATTGAAAAATATATTGTTTTTTTTAGAGTTTTTTAATACCTATACGGATTCCCAAATAAACAGTCTTCATAAATAGCCGACATATGGGCGTATGAAACTTCTAATCGGCCGCCTTTTTGGAATGATGGAGCTTAAAAGCCATCTTAAAGATATAGAATAAACACATCCATTAACACATTTAACACACCCAAATATGTAAATTATAAATGTAATTTAATTTTATAAATGGAGTGTCTTTCAATAAAGTAATTTCATTTTAAAGTGTTTTACTTTTTCTTGACCAATTCCTTTTGCGTATTGCCAAGTTGAGGATTTCTCAGAATTCTTCGTCGTTGCTCCAAGTTTCCTTATCCTCCCTCTTACTTGAATAAATTAGACAGCTATAAATGGAGCCGGTTTGTCCTGGACTCCACAGTCAGAGAGGGAAAGATGAAGATTCTTGTGGTATGTCTCGCTCTAGCTCTCTGTAAGTAAAACCATATTCATAATTATACTATCAATTGTTGAAAGAATTTTTATTTAATAATTTTTATTTCATTAATCATTATTTCTTTCTTCCATTTCACAATAACTTTACAGACTTGATTATTATTCTATATTATTTTCAACAGTCCACACATTTCGTAAACAAAAATAATTATTTATTTTTACTTTCACTTATTTTTTAATTTCTGATTGTTTCTTTTTTTCTGAGTTAAAAATTTCTTCTTATTCATGATGGACTATCTCTTTGTGGATTAAATAGTACCTTGCTCTGCCCTTTCAATTTCAAGTCTCAATTTTTTTTTGTATTGTGGAAGACCTCTAGCGTTATCACTACGCAGGGGCGTTCACAAAATTTTATTTCGAGGAGGGAGAGGGGGAATTTAATTTTTTCGGGGGTATTTAAATTTTTTTTGAGGGGAGGTATTTAATAAGAAGGCAAATAATAACTTATGCCAGTAATCGCCGAATCTGGCGAAAGTTTTATGAATAAGCATGAAAATTAGATCAAAAACTATTGTTAAAATTACCAAAAATATTAATCAAATTACAAATCTTATTTTGGTAGATATGAAAATAATATTTTTTCGTACATATCGGGGAGGGGGAATATATTCCCCTGATCTCCTCCTCTGTGTAAGCCACTGGCACTACGTGTTAAAAAAAAAAAAATTAGTCAGCAAAGTTGAATTTGTGGTAGTTTATATCAGGCGTACAAATATAGTCGATAAAGTCTGATTAAATTTATGCTCTTTTCTTTTTCTGTCATTTGTTGTTAATTGCAATAATTTTTTCCTTAAAAATATATAATTTCTGTATCTTACTTGAATGTATCTGAAAATATAAAATTTTTTTTTTATAAATAAAACTCTTCAGATTATTATTTCCAAATTTGGTGCCAAATCTAAAGAAAAGCGTTCCAGAAATCACAATGAAAAGCTGCGGACGGACGGATATTTTTTATTAATTTCATTTTTGAATTTTAGGTATCTTGAAACGATAAAACCCAAATTTTGAGGAGGGTTAATTTTTTTTTCTTGGTCGATTACAATGGTTCTATATTGAAAACAATAACACAGGCCAACGATGAAAAAACTTTTTTACTGAAAATACTTTATTCCTATAGTTTTTAGGGTGCTGAATCCAAATATGATATTAAAAAAGCTGTATCACCCACAATTTATTCACATTTTATAGTTAAATTTATTAAATTAAGCGATTTTTAAAGAATTGAACAGCTTTCAGTCTTAGGCCTCATGAAACAATTAGGCCTTAAGTTAGGCCTCATGAAACAATTTGTAAAGGCTTTGCCTAAAGATGGACCATGTTTCAAGTATTTCTACTAAAAGTTTCCACGCCTTTTAGAAGCTATACTAAAAGGAAGGGTCTTTGTCGGACCTGACATCAGAAAAATGATATTTGATGTTAACATTGAATCCACAATGACCTTAAATGAGAAAGAAGCATGGGTATCATTCAAGCAAGTCGTTACAAAGTTCTTGGGAAATGAAAAAGAGCCAGAGTATGTTTTTATTGTAGCTAACATGTTACAGAAGTTTAAAAAGTTAGGATGTTTGACGAGCCTGAAACCTACGGAAAACTATGGGTGATACTAAAAAACTAAGGCCAGATTTAGATTCAGCACATAAAAATTTATAAAGATCAACTATTAAATTTAAAAAAGTTTTCAAAAAAAAAATTTTTCCTGGCCTTTGTAAACCAAAAATTTATGTGCTACATTTCATTTTCAAATAATGTCGTCCCAAATAAACGTTATACAGGCTATTGAAATACGGACCAGTGTACATATTTAATGCAAAATACTCTTATAAAAATATCAAAGTAAATTGAAAATATCTATGTAATAATTAACCAACAATGCATTAAATTATATTTTAATTTAAATAGTGAAGGTATACAACGGAACTAATTCAATATAAATTCTTATATTGTAAAGCTACTAGAAAGCTTCAATATGATATCGATATTTTGATTAATTTATTTTTAATGAGATAATTGACAAGCCCCAGAATGATATTTAATGTTCCGTAAAATTAGAAAAAAAATTGATTTTCCTCAATCCGGAACAAGACGATTCATGTGAACCGGCAATATCTTTGGTATCAAGCCTAAAATAGATTCAATCACAAACATTTAAAAACCTGTTTGCTTCCTTCACCTTGGCTTCATAACGTTTCTCGACAGTTTTCCTTTTATTCATCTGGTAGGTATATTAAAGATATCTGGATGACCATCCGATACCCAGCACTTAGTTTAAGAACTCGTGGATTTGTATATATTATTTGAGCTAATGTAAAGAGCGAAAGACATCTCTGATTTACGTAATATTTTAATGATGAAAACAATCAATGAAAAATAAATTCTCTGACACTGCAAAATTTAGGTAGTTGGGTTGATCACAGTAGTCGGCTTCCGCTAACTCAAAAAAAATTTCCGACCTGCGCCATACAACCTTTACTGGGCTATTTTACAGCTTCTTTTCTGTCTGATACTCCCTCTTTTTACCTCAGCCAGAGCCTATATATCCCTTAATTTTTCCCTCCTGCCCATGTTCATACAAAAACATAGGACATGTATACACAAAAAACATGTAAATATTAATATTTTCATTAATAAATTGAGTTTGCTAGTTATGACAGCCACCAATTTGTGCGAATAATGCCATTACCATTTGAATCCGTCTGTAAAGTATCAAAATGGCTCAATTCAAATAATTTAGTGGAGAAAAAATCAGTGGAGCTTCTACATAAACACCATGAAGAAACGGCTGGGGAAAAACGAATGGAAAAAATAAAAATCGTTTAATAAATAATAAGGTTTATTTTCTTTCAGGCAAACTAAAAAATAGGAGCTGACAGCAAAATAATTTTTAGAAAAGAAATTCAAATAAAAATTTTACCAAACAAGTTATGTTTAAAAGATATAAAAGTATTTAAGAAATAAAACAAAAACAAAATTTAATGTGGATCTATATTGTTCTACATCAAACTTTACATTAACTACTTATTGTATATTTGTTTTACTTAGATTATTTAATCAATAGATTAAACAAGACACCGTGCTGAGATAAGGCTCTGACAATTTTTCCTCTTTAAGCTGTTTCTCTTTTTTTGATTTCTTGTACGTTATAAGGAAATATTGTAATCGCGAAAATTTTTGGTTTTCACATTTCAACGGAAATATCCATTTTGACCATCCCTCAATCCATTTTGATTAGTTTCGTCGTGGCGTCTGTATGTTCGTATCTCGCATAAATCAAAAACGGTTAGCCGTAGAAAGTTGAAATTTTGTATTTAGGATTTTCGTAAAATCTAGTTGTAAACCGCCCTTTTTGGTCACTGCTTGATCACCGGAAGTGGTACTTTACTTGAAGGTCATAATTGATTTCCATCAAAAATTTTATATTAAAATACTATTCAAGACTTCTCAAATTTAGTATTTGTAATTTACATATTGATTTAAATACCATACTAGATTTTGGTTTAAATTGGAGAACCGGAAGCGGTACTTTACTTGAAGGTCATAATAAACGCCTTAGTCCATCCTATTAACATTAATCTTCAATCCTATATCTCCTAAAGACAATCGCCCAATTTCCATCCTCTCTAACTTTTCCAAACCTCTAGAATGAATAGTCCAATCACAAATATCAAACTTCCTTGAAAAGTCCAAACTACTTGATCCTCTCCAATCCGGCTTCCGTCCCAGTTTCTCCACACAATCCGCGCTAGTCAAAATCACCACTGACATATATACCGCTATGGGCCGAAAAAAATTAACTGTATTAATACTCCTTGACTTTTCTAAAGCTTTTGATTCCCTGGACCATTCTATCCTTTTTGCCAAATTAAAATCACTATCCTTTTCCAACAGCTCTATCAAACGGTTCAAATCTTTCCTTTCCGATCGGACTCAAGCAGTCACCATTCCTAATCAACCCCTATCTTCCTTCCTTACCTTGTCCTCAGGAGTAGCCCAAGGGTCGAGTATTTCCCCACTGCTTTTCAATACCTATATCAATGATCTTCCTAATTCAATCCACCACTGTTCCCACCACTTATACGCCGACGACTTCCAAATCTATTTATCCTTTCCTCCTTCTGAGCTATTAATAGCGTTTGCCAGTATCCAGGAAGACCTAGATAGAATCAGTGCCTGGGCAAACCTGAATAGATTAAGATTAAACGCTATGAAAACTCAGGCCATTGTCATATGTTCCAATTCCCTCCTCAGATCCAATGACACCTTTCCCACTTTAATCCTAAATGATCACCCCGTCACGTTCAGCTCCTCAATCAAAAACTTGGGTATTACTATCGACCAAACCCTTTCCTGGAAACCCCACAGTGCCCAAATTTCCCGACGGTCAATAAGTACCCTTAAATTATTCCATCATTCCCGACATCTTCTCCCACAACCTACCCGCCAACTCCTTGTGTCCTCTATTATCTTTCCCCACTTTGACTGGATGTGTGATATACGGGGGCCTCTCGAATGTGCTCGAGGACATATTGAAGCGGATCATGAACTGCTTTGTAAGATTTGCCTTCGGCACCTCGAGACGGGCCCATGTGTCCCACCTTTACGGCGAATTAGAGTGGTTCTTCCCCTGCAATCGTAGACAATATTTCCTCGGATCTTTTCTATATCAAACTATAACCACCCACCATCCTTCCTACATCTACAGCCTCTTACAATTCAAATCCTCAGTCCACGCACTGGAAAAAAGATCTCGCCTTTCTGACCTCCATATTCCCTTCCACAGAACCAAAACATTCGAACGCTCCTTCCTCGCCCGCTCCTCTACCCTTTGGAATTCCTTTCCTTCTAATATCCGCCATGCTTCTTCTCTATCCTCATTCAAATCCCTCCTTTTCCAATACCTTCTTTCTCTCCAAAATGATGCTCTCTAATTGCGAAATTTCAGTTTAGGGTTAACATCTGGATCAGAAGTGAATAATAGTTTTTAATGTACAAACTTTGCTAATCAATTCATTATTTTTGTATTTTTCATTTTCTTTGTGTTTTTTTTGCTTTTTTTCTTGTTTTTTTTCTCTTTTTTTTTGTTTCGTTCAAATTAATTATATTTTTCGATAAAAAAACTTATTTATTTGCTTATTTATTTTACAGAAGATATTGTAAAAATTAATTGGCCTGTATTCTATAGTCTTATGGCCAGATAATGTTACTGTTTTATTGGTTCCTTCATGTTATTCTTAAGGGACCTAGTCCCAGAATAAAGTTCTTTTTTCTATCTATCTATCTATATAAACAAATCAAATATTATATTAAAATTAAATACAGAGATCATATGATTTGGTAATAAAGGGTACAAACGCGATTTTTCCCGACTCTAATTAAACATTTTTATTACTCGTTTTACGTTTTAAAATTGAGTGTAAAATACTTGTTTACCTCCCTATTTCTAGAAAAGAGAATGGAGGCAGAGTATAGCCCTATACTTTCCAATTCGATAGATTCACTTCTGTGATATGTTTATTCTGCATATGTGATATTAGTTTCGTTCGTGATTTTGTGGGCTACTAATTCAAGTATTTATCTTGTGTTACTCACAATTAATTTTAAACATATTTTTATATATGTTTATTAATTTAAGGTGAAACATGATTTATATAAATAAATGAAGGCTGAAAATATTTCACCACTAGTTCTTTTATTTGGATGCTACGTTTCGGTCTTTAAGCCATCTTCAGGCATCTCTGAAAAGGCCTTTATTTAGTTTATTTACAACATAGCAAACCGTATAAATATATTTAAAAAATTTATATATAACCATATACCTACTTAAAACCAATAGATTTAAATTTATACATATGCAATACATTAAGACCAATCTGGAGCAAGTCTAATGGCAGTAATTAAAAAAATAATAAAAACAATAATAAATAAAATTAAGGTTAGGATCGAATTTCCTTGGAATTTAAAATGTAAACATTTTTTTACTATGTTATTACTATTAAGATACTTACAAACTTTAAAATATTAAAAAAAATAAGGAGGATATTTAATTGTAACCTTAATTTTATTTATTATTGTTTTTATTATACTTATTATTTTTTAGTGACTACCAACTATGATTAGACTTGGTCCAGATTTGACTTAATGTATTTCATTGTTATAAATTTAAACCTATTGATTTGAAGTAGGTATATGGTTATATATAAAATATATTTAATATATTTATAAAGTTTGCTATGCTATAAATAAACTAAATAAGGACCTTTTCAGAGATGCCTGAGGATGGCTCTAAGGCCGAAACGTAGCATCCACGTAAAAAAACTAGTGGTGAAATATTTTCAGCCTTCATTTATTTACATATTTTTATAATTCAGATTTAATTTCACTCTTTAATACAGGCAACATTTTACTTAAATTTAAGACTAATAATCTTGAATAATTTAATCTATTTTCAGGTTTCTTAGGATTAGCAGTCGGAAATAACTTCGAAAAATGCGTGTCAAGCAAGGTCTGCACCTTCGAATTTCGCCCGATTTGTGGCAAGTTCAAGAACAAACTTCAAACCTTTTCAAACAGATGTGGTATGGAATCCAGAGTGCAGTGTGGACAAGGTAAAGAAAATAAATCGGATACAAATTAATACACTGAGATACACATTCGTTTATTATTGGCGCGACGGAAGCATGCAGCGGTCCTTGGCCTGCTCAGTAGCCTTTGCCCAGTCGTCCCTGTTGGCAGCGCACCTGATGGATATCCCATTCTTCCTTAAATCTTCTCTTACAATATCCATCCATCTAGACCGGTCTTCCTACAGACCTAAGTCCTTCTGGCTTCCCATGATAAAGTCTTCTTGTAGTTCTCGCTTCATCCATTATCAGAACATACACCAATCATTTCATACGTTGAACTCGAGCGAACTGGGAGATAGATAGGTCGCCGAACATTGAGTATATTTCCTTGTTTGTTCTTAGGCGGGGGAGGGAGAAGAGAGGAGATAGAGAGAGAGAGAGGGACTCCTTCCTCGAGTTTAGACCCTACTATTCGTCTAAGAGTTTTCCTTTCGAAACGATCTATGCGTTCTGCAGATGCCTTCGTGAACGTCCATGTCTCGCACGCTTATGCAGGAACCAGTCGCATAAGAGTCTTGTGTAGCCTAAACTTGGTTGCACGACTTAACAATCTACTTTTCATAAGGCTCGCTAGAGAATAATAAGCTCTATTGGCAGCCATTATTCTAGTCGATATGTCCCTCATCTTCGCTATGTGTATCATTTATTATTGACCCGGGGTAGGTAAAGCTCGAGACTGCTTGGAATGCATGGTTTCCTACGGCATAGTGCTGAGGTGGGAGGACGAGCTTCTTCTTCCTAACCACTAGGATTTTGGTTTTGGCTCCATTGACACCTAGCCCCATTTTCTGTGATTCATTTTCCAACTTACATAATGCTTCCTTCGCTGCTTGAAGTGATCGCCCTGCAATGACCGCTTCGTCTGCATATGCAAGTAGTTGACTCATTCTGTGAAATATAGTTCCTCCATTATTTAATCCTGCCCTTTTCATGATGGTCTCTAGGACAATATTAGTCAGGAGTGGGACTAATGAGTCACCCTATCTCAGGCCCGAGTAAACTTCGAAGGAATCGCCAATGCTTCCTTTCACCTTGACTCTAACGACATTGCCCTCCATTGTAGCCATCGTCATACGTATTAAATTCGATGTTATGCCCAGTTCTTGCATGGCATTATAAAGCTCTTTCCTAACCACTGTATCGTGTGCATCCACATCGAGTTATTATACTCTTAAATTTTTTCAACGGCCTGTCTAAGGGAAAATAGTTGATCAACCGTAGATCGATTTGTACTGAAAACATCTTGGTGGTCTCCGAGCTGTCTCTCCATGTATGGCACGATGCGATTATACAGAGCAATAGAGAAAATCGTATACGCAGAATTAAGTAAGCTGATGCCTCAATAATTTCTGCAATCACTTGCAACTCCTTTCCTCTTAAAAATTGGGATAATGAGCGACCCTTTCCATTCTTCTGGTACCTTTTCTGTTTCCCAAATGCTTTTACATAATTCATTAATTTGCATAATTCATCTGAGACTCCAATCCCGCCTTGTTTGAGAAACTCTCCAGGAATCCTATCTGATCCTGGAGACTTATTATTCCTTAATTTTTCTAGAATATATTCGATGTCGTCAGAGATACACATAGCTTATTTTTATAACCTGAAAGCCCCTAACAGCAAATTCCAGAAACCAAATCATCGAATTTAGGGCTTTCAAATGTCAGAAAAGGTTTATTTTTTAGACCGATTCCGGTACACAACAAAAATGTACTTAGAAAAATAATTTGGAGCTAGGACTTTTTAGCTTACCCAACTGTACCAACTTAACTTTGATTTTTTATTACATTCAACTATACAATATTGAAAATAAATAAATAAATTTCACAATAATAAACTGTTTCTTTTAACCATACATTATTTCTAATGTGTTATTAATTTTTTCTTACAGCCTGGAAGTTCGTGAAAAACGGTCAGTGCTAGAGAAAACATGAGAAAAACGAAGTTGATGTGATTCGCAGAAAAAAAAAATTGTTTCTGATTCAAACGCAATTCTACCTACTTATATGCTTATAATGAAATATAAATAAAATGATACTTATTCTATGTTTTATAAAATTATTATCCTGTATATATTTTTCTATATTTGTTAAACAAAACTGAAAATATAATTATTTCATTCATGTTACTTCAAAGATTAGCAAGACATTGATAGCTATAGAAAAACATAGATTGGAAATAGATTGAAAATACAACCTATAATTGAAAGTAAAAAAATAAAAAAATCTGAGAAAAACTACGACAAATTTTTCATAAAATTTCGTAATTTTAGAACTACTTACTATCTTCAACATGTACTGAGGCTTTGGCAAATCCATTCAAAAGAGCTTTGTAATTACTCAAACGTTGTTTTCATTATTCAGAGTCGCTCAACAACTACGTCATTACTCATTATTGTTATATTATATATTATTGGCCTATTTCAGATATTTGAAAATTCCTTAAATTGAAATTTATAAAAGCTTCTTACAATTAGATTTACTAGATATATATTTTTTCCAATATATATATATATATATATATATATATATATATATATATATATATATATATATATATATATTTATGTCTTACAGATACATTGTACACAGTTAACAATTAAGGTAGGGTTGCAAGTGCATATTCAATTAAAGTACTATACAATTAAATTATCAATCTCATCAAAATGGACGTGGTATGTAATATTTAAATATAATCGTCCGAGGAACTCGTTTAAAAAAAGAGAAAAAAATTACAGTCCTATAAAGCAGAACATTGTAAAATTTAGTGCTCATTGCCCCTCATCACCCTACAACTTTTCATCTAATGTACTTTACAATGGTATTCCTGATTAGATGATAAAGTTGACGTATGGATAGAAAATGATAATTGGGGATTAGGAAACGTTCATTTTTTTTTTTTTTTTAATGTAGGAAAGGGAACGATTAACAACTCTTTGTAACTAGTATTTTAGTCAAGTCAATGAACGTTCAAAAGAAGGGTATGATGATGAAGGTCAAAAGGGCGGAAATGATGGGATGGCCTAAATTGACTTCAGGGCTAGAAGGTCATGTTTTTCGGTTTTTCGTTTGTCCCGTGAAAACGGTTGGTCCTAGCTTAAAACATTTTACCTAAAAAACTGAAGAGCATTAAATCTTCTACAAGAATATTGCTATTAATTTTTTTCGTATCTGTCACAGTTTAAAAATTAAGTGATCTTAAAAGTAACAAATTGTAAAGACGATGAAAGGAAAAGTATAGTCGGGATTATAATATAATGATATTTTGGAGACAAAAATGATTTTTTTCTCCCTTGTATGAAGTAAAGGAAGTATTATAATCTCAAAAAATTTTGATTTTCAGATTTCAACGGAAATATCCATTTTGACTAGTTTCGTCGTGACGTTCGTTTCTCGCAACTCAAAAACGGTTAGCCATAGAAATTAAAAATTTTGTATTTAGGATTGCTCAAAAACCTAGTCGTGAACCTCACTTTTTGGTTACTACATGATTACCGTAAGTGGTGATTTAGTTGAAAGTCAGTATTGATTTTCATCAAAAATTATATTAAAATATAATGCAAAATTTCTCAAATCAGGTATATAAGATTTACATATTAATATAAATAATATAATAAAGTTTGGTTAACATCGGCAGACCGGAAGTGGTACTTTACTTGTAGGTCTTAATAAACTTTCATCAAAAATTATATTAGAATATGAGGTAAACGATTTCAAGTTTGGTAAATATGACTTTTATATCAATATAAATAATATATTCGATTTTCGTTAAAATTGATGAGCCGGAAGAGGTACTTTTCTTGAAAGTCATAATTAACTCAAATCAAAAAATATTTTAAAATTAAATACAGAGATCATATGGCTCGGCGATGAAAGTTACAAACGCGATTTTTTTTTTTTTTTCCACTCTAATTAAACATTTTTATTACTTGTTTTATGTATTAAAATTGAGTGTAAAATATTTGTTTTCCTCTTCATTTGTGAGCTGAAGAAGTCTGCAGCAGAAGAATAAGATATAAGTTAAGCGGTCTCTTCCACTTAAAATGTCGAAACCGTCGATTTCCAATGCTCCATCTAGTGACATGGACAGTTCTATAGACACGAAGAAACCTCTTGGGAACTTGTTACCTACTGAACGAAAAAGGCATATATAACAATCGAATAAGACCTCCAGAAACAAGAATTTTTGGGAAAACTCATGGGATGTGTCAATAGATGCAGTTAGCGACGCAGAGTGTAGTTTTTGAAATACTGCTATCTTTGGAAACTAGTAACCAAATTCAGGATCACTTTTAGTGCCACCTATTTATAGTTTAATAGGCGTACAAGGAATTCATGCGGTGTCCACATCAGATATTTTGAAAAAGGCTTAAGTGAAAATAATTCGAAATTTAAGTTTCAAATAATTAAAGGAAGTAAAACCATCTCGATACCTATCTAGGAGGATGGAAGAGTAATGAAGATGACATATCGGAAAATAACTGAGGTCGAGTGGTGGGGATTAACCTGCTTGGGCGGCCATATTGTGACGCTTCATCTTTTGAGGATTGTTTGCTTGAATTTGAAGTTTCATTATACAAGTAAGTTATTCTATTTATTACTATTTTTCTCTTTTTACTTCCTTGTACGAAGTAAAGGAAGTATTGTAATCGCGAAAATTTTCGGTTTTCAGATTTCAACGGAAATATCAATTTTGACCATCCCTGAATCCATTTTGTCTGTACGTTCGTACGTACGTTCGTATTTCGTATAACTCAAAAACGGTTAGCCGAGGAAAGTTGAAATTTTGTATTTAGGATTGTTGTAAAATCTAGTTGTGAACCTCCCTTTTTGGTCACTGCTTAATCACCGGAAGTGGTACTTTACTTGAAGGTCATAATTGATTTCCATCAAAAATATATTAAAATATTATGCAAAACTTCTCCAATTTAGTATTTATACTTTATATACTGATTTAAATAACATACTAGAATTTGGTCTAAATTGGAAAACCGGAAGAGGTACTTTATTTGATGGTCATATTAGACTTTCAATAGAAATTTTTTGTAACCCCCTCCCCCTCCCCTCAAAATTTGGGTATGTTTTACGTTTCAAGATACGTAGAATCCAAATATCGTATAAAAAAAAATCCGTCCGCAAAATTTGTGCAAATTAATGCTTTTATTGTATTTAAACGAAAGCTAATGAAATTCCCTACAAAACGAAATAAAAATCATTTAAATCGGACCATTATTAGCTGAGATATTGCGTAAGGAACTTCTGAGATTGATTCTTCTGGGGGCTAGTCATCCTGCTTCCGTACTTATATATTGGGCTTCTGACTTCCTCGTATCTCTCTGTTTTATTCTTCCTTGGATTATTTCTTTACTTCCTTTAGCTTCCTTAGTTGGAAACTAGTAACCAAATTCAGTTTCACTTTTTGAGCCACGGATTTATAATTTAATGGGCGTACAAGGAAGTCATGTGTTGTCCACATCAGATATTTTAAAATTAGATTAAGGAACTCGGGTATTTCTAATTTTGTGGGGTGTTGTGTTGTCGTAAATAGTGGTTCCTATTGCTCTTGTGAATTCCTCAATAGCGTAATCGATCTGTTGTTTAGTTTTTAACGGAATTTTTAAGTCTAGGTTGTTTTCTAGATCGTACCGAAAATTGTCCCAGTTTACGTGTCCTGTAATCAGTATTTGAGGAGAGGGTTTAGGAACAGGGTTTGAATGCAAGAGAAGCAGAACCGGACTGTGATCTGAGGATAGGTCATATATGGATTTTATTGTGGATTGGAAGGAGGGTATCTGGGAAGTAACGAATATATCTAGGATGTTAGGGCGGTTTTTAAGGGATGTAGGCCAATAAGTAGGGTTCATGGGAGAGAGGATGGAATAACTATTGGAGGTCCTGATACAAGAAAGAATCCTGCCTCGAGTATTGGAAGTTCGACATCCCCACCGTTGGTCTTTGGCGTTGTAATCCCCTCCAGCAACGAAGCGCGGACCAAGGGATCGGAATAAGGCGTCAAGGTGGTTATAGGAAAGGGAATTACCAGGAGGACAGTATACAGCTGAGAATGTAATGTTCAATGGGTGGGAGGATAAGGTTATAGATGTTGATTGAATGATGTCGGTTGGAGTGGAAGGAATTAGGGAGTGAGGTAGGGATTTGTGTATAAGGATGCAAGAGCCTGCGTGGGATGTGTTGTTTGGGTGATCTGATCTGTATGTAATGTAGTCACGTATGTAAAAGAAAGAACGCGTCGTGAAATGGGTTTCTGTAACTAGAGCAATGTCAATGAAATTTTCGTGGAGAAATATATCAAGTTCGTCTCTGTGATTCTGTAGGTCATTTGCATTCCACAAAAGGATAGTTAGGGTATTTTTGTTCATCGTGAGATATTGAGCGGGATTTCAGTTAGGACTCTGGTAAGTATTGTGATAAGAGGTCTTATTGTATCTTGAAGATCACGAAGGAATGATGATAGGATTGATGTTATGTCGGAAGGGTTTTGGCTAGGATAGGAGTAGAAGGCAGAGTCGTGAGGTGGAGGATTAATCTGCCTTGGTGGAGGTTGAACCCTCCTTTGGGATCGTTGTATGGGATCCACATTTAATTGAGCTTCTTGTGAAGGATAGGGCGACTGGGATAGATCAGGATGTTTGGGATGGTAGGGTGGTAGAATCTGTGGCGGTAACTTCACCCTTAGGGATGCGTTTTTCGATGAAATTTCATTTGTAGGTATTTTAGGCTGAGAATGTAAAGTCTGAGGTTGAGTATATGAGGTTTGTGACTGAGAAAGGGAGGTCTGGGGTTGAGAATGGGAGGTCTGGGGCTGAGGATGGGAGGTCGGAGGATAAGGATGAGAGGTCTGAGGTTGAGAATGAGAGGTCTGAGGCTGGGGTAGGGAGGATTGAGGCGCCTGTGGACGAGGTAGATGTTTTGTTGTGACGTTAGAATATGTTCTTATCCCGCTCTTGGTGCTCGTCGGTCTTCGCTCTTCATTGTTTACTGGAATTCCCAGGTTCAGAGGATCATTCCTCGTTGAAGGGCCAGGCATTTGGTCTTCAAGAATTGCATTCCTTTGCAAATTTCTTGCAACAAGAATTTTTTGTCTTTGCATGTTTTTATAAACACTGCAACCTTTGTAGTTTGCTGGGTGGCTTTCACCACATAGAGCACATTTTGCTGGGGTATCCCGAGGCTTCTGGCAAGTGTCAGACGCATGAGAGCCTGCACATTTAACACACCTGGCCTGATGATGACAGTAGGATTTGGTATGACCTAAACTTTGGCATTTAGTGCAATGAACAATTTCTGCTCTCTGCCTCGGCTCTTCGAAACGTATACTCGAGTATACTAGCCTATTAACTAGAAATATTTCAGTATTGTTTGGTCCTGGCTCAAGGTCGACAAAAAGCAATGGGAGTGGATATCTTTCAGTAGGGTGGAACACGTTGGAGATGCTTCTCACATTGTGCCCTAACTCTTCTATATCCTTCTTGATAGCGGTAGTGGGGGTGGTGGTGTGAAGACCCCTCAAGACGACTCTATAGGCTTTTTCTCCTTTTAGTTGAAAACAATGAAAATCGTACTTCTTTTCTGTCAAATGATTGACTAATTTTTTATAATTATCTTTATTCGTAGTGTTTATTTTGATGTCTTTTAATCGAGAAAAAACATTTGAAATTGGTTTGTTCAATCAAATTTGCAATTTCATGGCCAAACGCCATAAAGTCTTGAATATTGCTTACAAATATTGGAGGTGACTCTGGTTCAGAGAACTGCCGATGAGTGGTAGATTCCGTTATATTATTTAGGGCTGCAAACTTGTTGCTTGTTGGTATGGTAGGAATTGTTGATGAAGATTCTATTTCATTAGTTGCTGCAGATTTACTGCGGGTGTTAGGTGGTGAAATTTGTTTGGCTTTTACTTTTTTATTTATTTTTTTTATTTGGCGAATTCCCAGCAGAGCCAGGTGCAGCGTTTCGTTGACGCTTCTGGAGGGTTCGTCTCTTTAAATATTGCGAGTCAGTCTCGCTTATTTCGGAAAAGGCCGTCTCCTCATCTGTGTCCATATTCAAGGACTTATGTATTTTAATTAATATAAATAAACTGTAGAAATATAAAATTAAAATTTAAATTTAAATTCTAAAAATACATAAAAAAAATAATACAAAATAAAACATTCTATGGATTTACGGAAAAGAAAAAAAAAAAAGAGTAATAAGTCTATGGATTCGAACTCGTGACGACCAGACGACGAGATCAAGTATTCGACGTCTAGGCCACTGAGCTACCAGAGATGTAACAGACCGTTCAAGGTGATGATAGCCAGAGACCAGTAGCGAGCAGGAACAGGCAGCTCTGCCACGTGGGTGATCTCTCTGGTCTATGAGCACAACTTCTCACTATTAAAGTTAATTAAGGAGCACTCACCTCACTCAAGTTATTAAAACATTGTTCACCTTTGTATAAAATCGATGTTGACAAAGTTGCTGATCAATACACGCGCTAATACCACTACGATTACTGAATTGGCATAGAACAAGATACCCATCAGACAAAACTCATTATACGAAACTTACCAACAAATTAAAAATAGAAATCAGAAAATTCAAAATTAAAAATTTCCAGAACTTTTCAGAGAGCCTAACTACTAACGATAAATCATTATGGAAAACTACAGCAAAGCTACTAAAATTCAAAACCTTTAACCATCCGCTCCTCACTGAATCTCAGACCTGGTCAAGATCAGATGAGGAAAAATCCTAAATATTCGGTGAACACCTATTCAAAACTTTTAATCCTCATCCTGAAATCCTTAACTGTTGTTATTTTTGGTTGTTTGAGAGGTCCTTGGTAGTTAAATAATAAAGTCCAGAAGTGGTATTGATTGGCTTTATCGACTTACAATCAAAAAGTACCTACAATAATACGGTATAATTAATATCAAATTCATAACAATTTTTCAGTGAAACAATATCAACAACTTTATATAATAATGTTTTCAAATGTTTGTTTACAAAATTGTATGAATCTTACAAAAGAAAAAAAGAAAAAAATGGTGAACAAAGTTTGGCGTGTAGCGACAAGTTTGTGATATAAAATACAGCTTAAGTTTACTTAAAAATGACATACCTTTTGAATCACTTGAAAAACACTTGCTTTGATGCACTAAACAGTTGCAAAACAAACGACGGACTGCTGCACAAAACCTTCTCAAAGTGTCGATACAAATCGAAGCAAATTCGATACATTAACCTGTCGATGATCACTTGTCGCTTGCCAACTCAGCAATACAAAATTTCAGTAGGTGCCAACTTTGACTCTATATAAAACAAAATAGAACGTGAAGTTAGGATAGGATCAAAGTTGGGGTAGGTTAGGATGGGTTGCTGTCAATTGATCAATTTCAACATTAATCCAACCCATCTTGAACATGTTGAGGCAGAACTAACTGTTCCACTTCAGATGTCCCTTCCTCCTAAAGCGTTTCATCCTTCCGAAATAATTAACATCATTCAGAAATTGCCTTCCAAAAAAGCTCCTGGCAATGATCTCATCACACCACATATCCTAAAACAGCTCCCTCGAAAAGCTGTCCTATTCCTAACCTATATATACAATGCTTCACTCAGATCCACCTATTTCCCTGACCCTTGGAAACTGTCTATTATAAAAATGACACCGAAACCAAAAAAACCACCTGAATGTCCATCCTCTTATCGTCCTATTTCCCTCTTGCCCACTATGGGCAAAATCCTAGAAAAACTCATATTAAAACGTCTGTACCCAATCCTAGATTTAAATCAAGTAATTCCTGATCACCAGTTTGGATTTCGAACATCCCATTCTACTATTCAGCAGTGTCATCGTTTGGTGGATGTGATATCCTCCACATTGGAGCACGGAATGTACTGCACGGGAGCCTTTCTTGATGTAGAACAAGCTTTTGACCGAGTCTGGCACCCGGGACTGCTTTACAAACTCCGTCAATTCCTTCCCCCAACATATTTCCTATTAATCCGTTCCTACCTCACCGATAGAACCTTCAAAGTAAATCATAATCTTGCCTACTCCTCACTATTCTCTCAGTCCGCCGGTGTACCTCAAGGTAGTATCCTTGGCCCCATCCTTTACACGGTGTATACAGCTGATATCCCAACCCATCCTAGCACCATCCTCACTACTTACGCTGATGACACATGTGTGTTATCAGCGAACAATGACCCATTTATCGCATCTCAAACCCTGCAGTCACACATCACAGCCATTGAAGAATGGTGTCAAAACTGGAGAATTAAAATAAATCCCAACAAATCCCATCAAATCACCTTTACCCTACGTCGTAAACCCACTACATCCTGTCCTACTGTATCCTTTAATAATATACCATTTATCCCTGTCGAACAGATCCGGTATCTAGGACTCCATCTTGATAAACGCCTTACATGGAACCCTCACACAAGACTGAAACGACAAGAAACTGCTTGTAGATTTCGACTGCTACAACACTTACTTGACAAACGATCCAAATTACCGATTTTCTACAAAAAGCTCATTTACATCACCATTATCAGGCCTATTTGGACATACGGGATAGAGCTTTGGGGCACCACTAAACCATCAAATTCCTCCCGCATCCAATCCTTGCAATCCAAAATCCTTCGAAAAATCTTTAATGCTCCTTACTTTGTCACAAATAAAATTATACACAAAGACCTCAATATCCCATTTGTTGCAGATTTAGCCCGAAATAGATATACCTCCTTTAATTCCAAACTCCTTGCCCATACCAATCCTCTTGTTCGTAGCTTTTCATCCCCATGTATTCCTGATAATCCTCTGAGGCGTCTGAAAAGAAGATGGCCACGGGACCTTCTAACTTAAAATATACATTGAAGTGCTACCAATGGGTGGTTCCTTCACAAGTAATTCTCATGTCTTGTACTCTAACCTCACATTTACTTGTTGTATTATGTAATACAGTTGTAAATTTCATTAATAAATGATAAAAAAAAAAAAAAAAATATGATTAAGGAACTGAATGTATTCCAACTATATTCTTGATATATTAAATAGAATTAACAAATCAAAATGTGTCCGGTATCTCAACATTTATTTATGTATTAACTACAGATTTTTTCCATTAATTTGAAATCAGTACATCTGAACATATTATAGAGGTATTGTCAACTATTCTGAAGTAGATTTACCTTATAAAGTTTATAAACATATGAGGCTCAAACATATAGTACTATAAATTAATTATATCTGTGGTGTTTGGGTAAAAGGGGTCACTTTTTTGTGAATATGTATTTATGTTAAATTTTGTCCTTTTTAATGGACTTAAACTAATTTAGTAAAAATTGCAATAAATAATATTTTACCACAAAGTATTATATACAAATTAATTCAATGTTGACAGCATGAGCTAATAAAATATCAGAGTGATGAAATACTAACAAATTCCACCCTAATATTAGAGTGATGAAAAAGTAAAAAAAAAATATCGGAGTGATGAAATAGTAATAAATTCCGTCATAATACCAGAGTGATGGAATAGTAATAAATTCCATCATAATAGAATGATGAAATATTAGTAAATTCCATCATAAAATCAGAGTGATGAAATAGTTTATAAAATATCAGAGTGACGAAATAATAATAAATTCCATCATAAAATCAGAGTGATTAAATAGTTAATAAAATATGAGAGTGACGAAATAATAATAAATTCCATCATAAAATCAGAGTGATTAATTTCTTGTTTTAACTTTAAATTAAACCAAAATGTTGAATTTACTCGAATGTAGGAAGGTATGCTGAGGCACAATGGGCGTGGCCGCTCACTTCGAACTCATCCCCTCTCCGGCCTCAATCTACACAACCCATTTGGATACGCTTGTCATCTCCATTAATCTTCCATCCTCCTAAATTCCTACTCACGGTATATCAAAAAAAATATCTGATGTGAACAACACATGACTTCCTTTTATGCCTATTAAACTATAAATCGGTGGCTCAAAAAGTAACTCTGAATTTGTTTGCCAGTTTCCGAAGCCGTTGCCAAAAACGACGCGACGTCCATCTATTGACACATATAGACACACACACACGCAAAAGTTCTTGTTTCTGAAGGTCTCATTCCGTTATTATATGTCGTTTTCTTTCAGTAGGTAACAAGTTCCCAAGAGGTTATAAAGGTTATAACCTATAAAGGTTATAGAGATTTATAAAGGTTATAGAGATTTATAAAGGTTATAAACGCGATTTTTTTTTCCATTCTAATTAAACATTTTTATTACTTGATTTAAGTGTTAGAATTGACTGAAAAATACTTTTTTTCCTTCCAATTTCTGAGCTGAACAAGTCTGCAGCAGGAGAATAAGATATAAATAAGCGGGTTCTCCCGCTTAAAATGTTGAAGCCAAATGCATTAGGTACCCACCTCACTAAAACAAAATACACAGTCATACACCCCAACGCCTACACATACAGACATCACTCAAACCCAGCGTACACATCTACACTAGATCTGCTTCTCACACAACAATCACACAGATTCACAGATTGCACAACAATAGAATTCAGTGACAACGACCACATCCCCGTTATTTATCACCTCGGCCGTGACACAACAAGAACCCCACCAACGGAACACAAATACAACTTCCCACAGGCCGATTGGAAACTATACAAGAACACAGTCTATACTAACACACCCAACATCACACCACTCACAAACACTCAAGACATAAACAATGCCATAAACACTCTCCAAAACATCATACACGATGCCGCCTACACACCACGTTCAACCCCACTCCCATCCACATACGCCAGCCACCAAAACACATACTCACACTAATCAAACAACGCAACAACATAAAAAACTGCTGGTATAGGACTAAAGACCCAACATTCAGACCTATCATAAACAGTCTCACAAGACAAATCACATCCCTAATGTCGCAGTGGAAAACATCCCTCTGGCACGAATAATTACGCCGTACCCATTACGACCCCAAAAATTTCTGGAAACTAATCAGAAGCCACAACACCAAATCAAAATCGGTGAAAATACAACGAGGCTATGAGCTTCTCACTCCCGCAGATCAGGCTACCATACTTGCTGACTATTACGTCGATAGAGACTCAGCACGTACCAGTACCATATACAACCACAGTTCACTGACTGATATAACACAAACCATATTTTCCTCCTATAAAGAACTGACTGAAACTCTGAGAAATACGAGGGGAAACAAATCAACAGGAGAGGACAATATACCCTATGTCCTACTCAAACAACTCCCCAGGAAAGCCCATATGTTTCTCCTCAATATTTACAACTCATGCTCACGTTTGAGATACTACCCTACTCAGTGGAAACATGCTATAGTTGTTCCACTTCTCAAACCCAAAAAAACGAGGAGCGGTACCGGAAGAATACCGGCCCATCAGTCCCCTCAACCACGTCTCAAAAATATATGAGAAACTAATCCTCATCCATTTCCGAAAACACTGCGACACACATGACATCATCCCCCGGAACAAACCGGATTCTCTCGCGCTGTTAGCTGATATCATCACGTACGTACTTCAGTATGATATAGCGAAAAACCTCAATAAAAATCTTGCTACCGCAATGATCTCATTAGATTGCACACGGGGGTGTGCGCAGGTGTGCTCAGGCGCAGGTAGGACACGATGATTGGTCCTCCAGCTTGAAGCGGGCTAAGTAGGTCCTGAAGCAACCATGCCCAGTAAGCATCTGGGTTAGATAATAATCAAGCTCTCCATGTTTCCGTGATATCCACACTGCAATGTCAGGAATTGTCTATCTTCCTGAGGATGAGTCATTCCAGCGTCTCTGCCATCTTTCAAGAGTATTATTTCTCTCCTGTTCCACTACCATCGCTCAATGAGCATCCAAATCTTCTCGTCTTCGTCAGAATATCCGGTTCCGTTCTTCTACCAGGATGTCAATCGGAGGCATATTGGCGATAACACACACTGCGTCATAGGATACAGTGCGAAACGCTCGAGCGGCTAGCAGATCGCTACTTCGATAGACATTGGTAGCCTTGCGGGCATATGAATTCACTAGAATGGCTTCCTTCCAGATCGGCGCTGCATACGAAAGTGTAGAACTGGCCACAGTAGCCAGAAGCCTTCTACTTTTAGGTCCTCTGATATTTGGCATAATCTGAGCCAGTGCATTAGTCACTTGGGCTGCTTTACTGCTAACTATGTGCAGATGTCATCAAACCGAAGTCTGACGTCGATCTACACCCCGAGATATCTAATAGATGGCTTGGAATGGATGTCATAATCCCCAACGGTTAGCGTGATTGTCTCCCTTACTTTCCTGCTGGTGATAAGAACTGCTTCGGTGTTATGATCAACGAGCTGAAGGCCAACCGATGAAAGCCAGTGGCGAATGGCAGCAACGGCCTTATTCGCATTATAAGTGATTTTCTCCAGGAGTTTTCCTCGGACCTTGATTGCCAGATCGTCGGCAAAGCCGAGCGTAGTCGTTTCTTCCGGCATAGGGAGCCTGAGCACCGCGTCATACATCACATTCCAGAGCAAGGGTCCTAAAACGGAACCCTGGGGTACGCCACCCGTGATCTTGTAGGTTTTCAACTCAGCTTCGGTATCACACCTCAAGATTCTATCCGTGAAATGACTCTCAATAATCCTCACGAGGTATTGTGGGACTTCCATCTTTTGCAGTCCTTCCATGATGCAATCCCACCGAGCTGAATTAAAAGCATTCCGTACGTCCAGTGTTATAATGGCGCAGTACTTCTTGCCACCCCTTCTCCACCTCTTTCCTGCGATTGCCTCTCTAGCAGCTGTAATCACCAAATCGATCTCATCGATTGTTGATCTGTCCTTTCGAAAACCATACTGGTTATCAGCCAATCCTCGGGTTCCCTCACTGAAGTCAATCATTCGACCATTTAAATGTAATATTTAATTTCTTAATAATAATAATAAAAGGCTTAGAGAACCCGAAATTTCGAAGCCGATACCACCAATCGCTGCCTACAAACCTCGGTCCAGTCTACCCCTCGGACGTTCACCAATCGGCTCAGCGTTTTTAAATTTTTATTAATTGTACATTATATCATACAATATATAGGATATATCAAAAGTTACATAAGCATCTATAACACCTACATATTTAATAAAAGGAGAAATATTAAGAATGTTTGTAGAAATAAAATTAGAGAGATTATTTCTTAAGGCATTAAGAATACAAGTATCATTAACTATTCTAGGGTTAGTTCAATAATAATTATCTTTAAACAATATACAATTTCCAGTAAACATTTCATGTACATTATATCATATTATGTTATGCTTAACAAGTGTAGTTGTAACTTGATTATTGTCTTTAATAGGGATTGGTAAAAGATTTATTATATTAAAGATTTTAGATAATTCTGGAATGTTTAGTATATAATGAATGGCATTTTGCTTAATCGTACAAGAGATTTTGCTTGTTCAAATTGTTTCTAAATCATTTGAAATAAAGGTTTTATCATCAATATCTGTCTGTTTAATTATGTTAGAGTGGCTAATTCCCATTCTACACATCTTTAAAGAATTTTCTATGTCGATTACTTATATGTTTAAATAGGTGAGAACATTATACAGTTCATTGAAATACAGTGTCATTTGTAGTCTGTCCATTGTGTCAATAACTTCATTCATCTTTTCATTACTTTTATTTAATAACTGAACATCTTTTTCAAATCTTTTCATTAATTGTTTACTGATTTTTATTTTATTAGCAATATTATGTTCCATATGGTAGTTATTTTTTTCAGGAGTTTCTATTACTTTATCATAGTGAGCTTTATCCTTAGTGTCCAGGGTTCCAGCCAAACATCCTAGAGCGCTGCCGAGACCATTAATTATACCACACTTGGTTCTATTTTTGGGAATAATATTATTAATTTTATCTGTTAGGAAAGTTAATTGCTTAAATACCATTTCTGGAGCTATTGTATTACCTACTGAACTACTTTTTTGTTTCAATGATAACCTTAGTGAATTTAATTCATTGATCAGTTTTGTTAAATCTAAAAAATGAACAATTGTTTTGTGGTCTGATATCACTTTTGAGTCCTGAACTTTAAATGTTATTAGTAATGATGAATGCTGAACGTTTGTAACTTTATACGCTGTAGTTACTGTCAATATCACTGAGATCACTAGAGGCCATCCCTCCATCTGAAACAGTAATTAATTTCTTCTTAGATTTTTGTTTGGACTTCCTTTTTCTTGCTGTATTGTCAGTTGGAGCAGTAATTTTCTGGTTTCTATCTATAAAAAGGTATGCCCGGTTTATATATATTTTTACCTTTGTTTCTTACTATTCTTTTAACATTAGGCCTATCCTGTTCAACTTCTGGGTCTTCATAGTTTTTATTTAATTTATTAGTTCTCTCCTTCTTTTCTTGAATTATTTCGGTTTTTGAGTTTATTATGAACAATGCTCATGTTTTTGTGATATTCGTTAACTAATTGTTCCTTAATTATCTTTTCATTTTTATTTGGATCTTTTATTACTCCATATGTTATTTCATTTGGCGTGAGTTTTAATGTTTGATTAATAGAATTATTAAAGGTTAATGTAGTGAGATTTAAATTTATTTTTAAATCATTTCTGGGATTTTCTTCTTTTAAGTCTCGCAATGTTTCTATTAGGGTTGATTGTGCTCTGTTTAGGAGTTCTAAGGAATTAGGATGATTTGGTGTAGTATAATATTCCTCTATTCCTAACGATTCTATGAAATTACGAATTAGGTTGTTATTCAATGCTTTTCCGTTATCCATTTTTATTCTAACAGGGTTTGAAAATAGTGCTAGATATTCTGTTAGTGTCTGAAATGTATTAATTGCATTTACATCTTTACGTAATCTGGTAAAAAGCGTCTATGAAAATGTATCTCTTATTGTCACTATATTATGAGAATCATATTTTAATATATCCATTATTAATTCTTCAAAAGGTCTTTCCATTGTGGGTGTAATTTGATATTTAGTTTTAATAGGCATTGATTCATATTTCACTGGCTTACAAATTGAGCATTTACTTATGAATTCAAATATATCATCCTTCATATTGGCTAATAATAATTTCTTTTTAGCCTACAAATTGAGCATTTATTTATGAATTCAGATATGTCATCCTTTATATTTGGCTAATAATAATTTCTTTTTAGCCTACAAATTGAGCATTTATTTATGAATTCAGACGTCATCCTTCATATTTGACTAATAATAATTTCTTTTTAGCCTACAAATTGAGCATTTATTTATGAATTCAGATGTCATCCTTCATATTTGGCTAATAATAATTTCTTTTTAGCCTACAAATTAAGCATTTATTTATGAATGCAGATATGTCATCCTTCATATTTGGCTAATAATAATTTCTTTTTAGCCTACAAATTGAGCATTTATTTATGAATGCAGATATGTCATCCTTCATATTTGGCTAATAATAATTTCTTTTTAGCCTACAAATTGAGCATTTATTTATGAATTCAGACGTCATCCTTCATATTTGTCTAATAATAATTTCTTTTTAGCCTACAAATTGAGCATTTATTTATGAATTCAGATGTCATCCTTCATATTTGGCTAATAATAATTTCTTTTTAGCCTACAAATTAAGCATTTATTTATGAATGCAGATATGTCATCCTTCATATTTGGCTAATAATAATTTCTTTTTAGCCTACAAATTGAGCATTTATTTATGAATGCAGATATGTCATCCTTCATATTTGGCTAATAATAATTTCTTTTTAGCCTACAAATTGAGCATTTATTTATGAATGCAGATATGTCATCCTTCATATTTGGCTAATAATAATTTCTTTTTAATATTGCATAAGTCTCTATTATTCCTTTGTGAAATGATTTTCCTATGTAATATGTCTGTAAAAGTTTTTGTTGTTCCTCATTATGCAATACATCAATAAATTTCTTTTTGTATCTCTTAATTTTAATGGTACGGAATTTATCAATTATAATTTCAGTTATTTTTTTATATATAGCTTCAAATTCAATTCTAACTGATTCTACATCAGGTTCACAGTAGAAACCGTAACTGTTTTAGGCTTTAATAATTCAATGAGAGTTTCTTCTAAATTGTTCTTCCAAGGGTAGGAAGTTTCTAGGTAAATCCTAGTTTTACCGGCAAGGTTTAGTAATAATGGGTTTATCTGAACCTCTTTGAATTAAAATTTGAAATTTTTCTATGTTTATCACTCTATCTTCTGGAACTTAAATTAAAGTTTCTATTAAAGTTTGTTCATTGCTGGAGTCTTGGGAATGTTGTATTGGAGCCATGCTTAATTGTTCATCTTGATTAGGATTTAATTCCTGTAAAATTTCATCATAATCTTCCGGAGGTATTAGGGATAATTCTACATTACTTGCTTCTTGTAATATTCTGTCTAATTCTTCTTCTGGTTCTATTTCCATTTCAATTAATGCCTGTAAATTTTAATTACTGTCTGTATTAACTCTACTTTAAGCATCAGCTACTACATTGGTTTTATCATCAATTGAAATCCACTAACTTCATAATTCATGTATTATTGTTTTTCATTGTGAATAGCCACAATAAAGGCTTATGATCTATTATTAACGTGATTTTTTTTCCATATCGATATTGTTTAAAATGTTTACATGCGTAAACTATAGCTAAGAGTTCCTTTTCTATAGTAGAATACTTTTGTTCAGTTGCTGAGAGAGTGTGAGAGGCAAATGCAATGGGGTGATCCCTCCCCTGTCTAAGTTGGCTGAGCACAAAATTAATTTTGTCTCTTAATTGATTTTTCAAAGGATTTGCTGTATGAGCATATTTTTGTTATAATTTTTCTGTAGTAACCTGACATACCTAGGAATTTGTAAAAGAAATTTCTTTAATATTTCTTGTTAGAGGAAATTTTACAATTGCTTCAATTTTCTTAGGGTCTGTTCTAATACCGTCTCTGGTCAATAAGAAAGGTAATTTATGTTTTAGATGATCTTCAGGTGTGGAAGAATAAATTACAATATCGTCTAGGTATACGAGAGTGTTATCAGTATTAGATAGCATAGAATTCATTGCTCGTTGGGAGGTGGGGGGTGATGACATTCATCAGCATTTTTAAAAACTCATAATGACATGTGTCTGTTCAGAATGCAGTTTTCTCTATGGACTCCTTGGACATCTCTATTTGATGGAATCCCGATGTTAAATCTATTGTTAGGAAATATTTAGATCCATGTAATTTATTTAATAAATCATCAATATTTGGAAGAGGAAATCTGACTGATATTGTTTCTGCATTTAATTGCCTATAAGCAATGACCATCCTTATCTTTTTATGGCCTGACGCGTCTTCTTTCTTAGGGAAAATCCATATTGGGATGTTATGTGGGGAATTGCTTTCTCTAATAGTACCGTTTTTTAATAGTTTATTGATTTCATCATCAACCTTTTCTTTGAAATATTGGGGATTTCTATAATTTCTCGTATAAATGGGTTTATCTGTTTTAAGTCTAATAGAGTGTTTCAAAAGATTGGTAAGTATTAATTTTTCATCATCCGATTTTACTATCTCCGTATATTTCATGATAATAGTATTAAATAATTTTTCTTTAATATCTTTATTTATGTGATCATGTCTGATTAGTTCAAATAATTCATATCTATTTCTTATTATATTTAATTTATTTTCATCTTCCTTAATTATTTTTCAATCCATAATTTCTATTTTTTGTTTCTTTATTTTTATAAATCCATTTGTATCTCCTACATTAATTTTGGTTTGTAAATTTCTCATAGTTTCCATCCCTAATGATAATCTAAACCTTTCACTGAATTTAAATACTTTAAACTTAACTAAAAATTCGTCTTTCAAACCTAGTCTCAATGCAAGATCAATTAGTACAGAACTATTTCCTTTCTTGCTTCCGGCTGGAGTGATAACGTCAAATCCTTCCGAAATAATTTGAGTTCCTCTGGGTATGGAACGTGGATTTATATAATTTATTTCAGAGCCTGTATCAATAACCCAATGGTCGCCGATGTTGTCACAGAATGTTAGAGACTCCTTCAAAAGATTTAGCGGCTAGACGGATCAGGTTCCGGCCGGCTTACTTCTAAAAAAATTTCAAATTTGTTCTCTAGCTTGGCTAGTCTTGCTTTCAATTCATCGCTTTCCTCTTGTAAGTGGTGGAGATTGTTACTCCTCACCGTTCTCATTGAGACCGTATTTTTTGAATTCAGCTCGTCTATTGCAGAAATGCTAACAGACCAAGAGCAGCTATCATGATAAACAATAATATTAAATATTTTGTGATTACACAATTCATCTCACAAGACTTGGTTGCAGTGACAATAGAGGTGCCCACGGAAGGGATTCACATTTTGTTGCTGCAGAGAATTAAAATTTTGTTGTTGCTGAGGGTTATTAAAATTGAAATGCGTTTGGTTATAGGGATTTCTTATTTGGTTACTAAAGGCTCTTTGTGGTTCTTGTCCCCTGTAATAGTTTTGCGGGTTATAATTATGAAGGAATCTTTGTTGAATAGATCTCGGGTGGTTTTCGTAAAATGGTATTTAATTCACCCATTTAAAATTTCGTTTCTGTTCTTCGTAAAAAGCAGAGGACTTTGTTCTTCGGAATAAGGGAGGTTGGTTTCAAGGTTGTAGGGGAGAAGAAACCAACCGAACCCAGGAAGGAGGACAAAGTAGAGAAAGAGACATCGGATGGTCCCAGCGAGGTGGAGTATCGAGCCGGGCCCTCAGAGGTTAAGGCGAGAACAACAGGACCAAAAACTCCTTCTGCCCAACAAAGTGGAAGAAGTCCACTGATAAGACTGAAAGAGACAAATCTCTCAAAAAAGGAAGAAAAAGATACTTCTACATCTCACTCCCAAAAGGAACCGAGCCTATGGAAGAGGGAAGATAAGAGAAGAAGGAGAGGCTCCGGAACAAAGAAGTACCCAGAAAACTAAAAAAAAAAAAGATGGATAAAATTAGAATAATACACGTGAATTTGCATCATGCGAAAGG
This sequence comes from Rhaphigaster nebulosa, assembly GCA_948150685.1. Lineage (NCBI taxonomy): Eukaryota > Metazoa > Arthropoda > Insecta > Hemiptera > Pentatomidae > Rhaphigaster > Rhaphigaster nebulosa. The sequence continues at coordinate 58,576,139 of OX411312.1, forward strand.
CGCATCAGCTTTATTAGCAAGAACATTTACCCACGATAACATGGACATGGGGCTACTTCAGGAACCCTGGACGTAAGATTAAAGGACTTACAACGAAGGTACACTCAGTGTCAAAATGTTAGACAAACTTCAAAAATTGTTATCCCCATCTTTTCAAATTATCCGTAAAAAAGTATTAAAATAATCTATCACTCACCTGAAGTTAATCAGCAGCCTGCTTGTATTTTGGTTCTCAAGCCAAAAATATATATTTTTTTTTTATATTTCAAACTAAAGTTAAGGCCCGTCAAAATGTTAGACACGCTCTCTGGTAAAAATAAAAAAAACTCATTTTAATACTTCATGGCCTTTCCACCACCATTTATTAATTCAAAAATTCTGTTTGGCAATGAATCGTACAATTGTTTGATTGTTTCTTGAGGTAATTGTTCCCATGAAGCCAGAATAGCAGATTTAAAATCCTCGATTATTCCGAACTGTCTTGACTCAGTGTACACCTTTCTTGAAAGAGTTCCACAAACATTTTCGATAATGTTCAGGTCTGAGGAGACAGCAGGCCAGTCTAATTTGGCAATTTTTTTTAGAGTAAACCAGTCTTTAATCATTTATGCTGAATGTATTGGGGCGTTATCTTGCTGGAAAACTGGTGTGCCTTCAGACATGTCATTAAAATTCAACTTTTGTTCCTCTAACAAATTTTTATATTCAGCTGAGTTTACTCTTGATGAAAGAAATACCAAATTTCTTTTCTTTTTGCAACCAATTGATGCCCAAACCATAACTTTTTCTCCTTTCATTTAACACCTTACTAAAATTTTGTCTTCTTTTCTTAATTCATGAATTTAATACGAAAATCCATCTGGCCCATCCAGATTGAATTTTTGATCATCACTAAAGATGACTTTCTTCCACTCCTCAGTCCATGAAATCACATTACGAGCAAATGCCATCCGGGCTAATTTGTGACAGGTAAAGCTGGCTTTCTTTTCAATTTTTTTCTGACTAAACTATTGTTTTTGACTTTTTTAATAATCTTTGGACATTCCTTAGTTTTGTTTGAACCCCAGCTTCCTCAGCAATTGCTCTTGCTGTTTTATAAGAGTTGGATGCGATTGGAAGAATATTCTGTTTCTCACGGAATGTTAGTTTACATTATAAAATTATTTTAATACATAAAATTATGTATATACTCATATGTATATTATGTATGTGCTTATTTAAATATAAAAGTACTATTATTAAGTTCATTTCCACTTCATAGTTTGAAAAAAAAAGTTTTTTATTTATTATAATAGCTTTTTTCCAGTAAACTATGGTCTTATTTAGAAATTCCTCAAATGATTAGTACTATTTGAAATCGACTTTCGGCAGACGGATTTTCTATTGTTGGATTACATTTTTTGTATTCCAGCAATAGAAAATAGCTAATAAAATATCAGAGTGACGAAATAATAATAAATTCCATCAGAATGTCGGATTAGTGAAATAGTTAACAAATTATCAGAATGACGAAAATATCTGAGTGTTGCAATAGTAATAAATTCCGACATAATGTCGAAGTGATGAAAGAGTTAATAAAATATCAGAATTAATTAATAATCAATTATACCATAATATCAGAGTGAATAAATAGTAATAAATTCCTGTTTTAACTTTAAATGAACCCAAAGTTGTTGAAATTACTCGAATGTAGGTATGCTGAGGCGCAATGGGCGTGGCCGCTCACTCCGAACTCATCCCCTCCACGGCCTTAATATACACAATGAATTTGGGTACGCTTGTCATCTCCATTAATCTTCCATTCTCCTAGGTGTCCGCTTTAGAGAGGTGTCCGTTAGGGGAGGTTTCACTTTACACATTAGGTTTTTTTTTCTACACTAAATTCTTTAACAATCCTTGGAGGTTTTTTCTCAACGTTATCATGAGTCAAATACTTCGGCATGGTGTTGTGTTATGTGAATGAACACCCAAAGAAATGTTTACACTCATTTAATAATCAAATTACAACATTAATTTCTTTTTTTTTTTAAGTATGCGTTGGAGGATCTTATGGAAACACAGAAGAACCCATCTGCTGCTTTAAACGATTCGGTCACACCGGAACATCAAAACGCACATTTATGAACAAATGCTCCGAAGGTACTAGCAACACATATAAGGTTCTATTATTCAATGGTCTTAGCGGTTAATAGTTTCATTTCTTTCTTTTCAGGTTACAATTTCTATGAGAATGGGAGTTGTTGAAGATAACATGGATGAATATATTGAAATATTTAAATTTAGATATTATTTTTAGTAAAATTATAAACTGCAAACTAAATGAATAAACAAAAAATGTTTCTGCACACAATTGTATAATATTTAAAAACAGTTATTTTTAAAAGGTGATATATCGAAAAAACTTGTACTTTTAAGATCCAATAATTTGTCTAATATTATTTTTATCAACAAAATAAAATAAAATTGAAATTTTACATGAAATTTAAAAACTTGTAAATTTAAGAGCAGGGCCATACTTTTAGAGAAATAAGTATGAAACATTAATAAATATTAAATTGCAGCTCTGTTCATATTACAAATAAATCAATAATTTGGATCTGTAAGAAATTGTTATTGTTATAACCATCCACCTGGATCATGAGCTAACAATACTTAGTGTTGTTTAACAAGAACCACACACCAGTGCCACTGAACTTTCAGGTATGATTTTTAGAGATGATATTACTGTTGTTCCATAATCAGAAACAAACTAATAAGAAAGAAGAAACACAAATAGAAGGAAGATGTAAGATATAAGAAAAAAATCAAAATCTACTATTAAAATTTTCCCTACAAATATTTGAATAAGCCTTATCCCTTTGTGATCATTAAATATTCACAGTTTATAGATTTTATTTTCTTGGTTCTGAAAAAGAAAAATTAACATTAAAAAAAAAATTATAATCGCTACTTAACTATCCTCATCCTTTTAGATTTCTCCAAAGCTTTTGACACAGTTGACCATAACATCCTCCTTAACAAATTACAAAATCTTCCTTTATCCAACAGTGTTATGCGCTGATTCCAATCCTTCCTCTCAGAACGGTTGCAATAAGTAGCCGTTCAAGGACAACCTCCATCCAAGACAGGGCCCCTCTCCTCAAGGCTCCTCTTTATCTCCTACTATGTTTGTTATTATATTAATGACCTTCCCCTTCTTATCCATCACTCCCAATATCATATCTATGCTGACTATTTCCTGATATACCTGTTCTTCCCACATTCCGACCTATTACTAGGCACCAAAACACTCCAAGAAGACTTGAATCGAATAAGTCACTAAGGACTGTTGCTAACAAACTGAAGTTGAATGCAGAGAAGACAACGGCAATTGTAATATGTTCCCATCACCTCCTTAAAACTGTTCCTCATATCCCAACCTTATTCCTAAATAATAATCCAATTAAGTTCTATCCAACCATAAAAAACCTTGGAATCATCTTTGCCCAAACTCTTTCCTGGAAAAACCATGTTTCCGATATATCCCGTCGTCCTTATACACTTTAAAGCGACTACATTACCTCCGCCACCTATTTCCACTTGAGACCCATAGATTTCTAGTTACTTCCTTAATATTCCCCCACTTTGATTACTGTTGTGCGGTGTACGGGGGTGTCTCTGGGGACCTCGAGACAAAAATAAAATTTTTCTCCCGATATTACTTATAGTTGAAGTGGCTTTACCCTTCCTACCGTCGTTAGTATATCCTGGCATCCTTCCTCTACCAAGTTATCCAATCCCGCTGTTCATCCTATATTTTCGACCTCTTTCAATTCAAATCCTGTGTTCACTCTCGTCATACCCGTTCTCGGCTTTCAGAATTATATACAGTAGTCCACCGATCCGCTACTTTCGACAGAACTTTTCTTGTCCACTCCTCATCCTTATGGAATTCCATTCCTCCTTCTATTCGACGCTCCAATACTCTCATCATCTTCAAATCCCGCTTATTCAATCACTTATTTTCCATCCAGTTCCAAAAAACATTGTAAATAGATTTTCTCTTATTTCAATCAACATTTGTAAATGTCCCTTAATTTATAATTTTTTCATATCTTATTAACATAAGAATTTCGCGTGGTTTTAGTTTTAAGACGTAATCAATTAGACTATTAATACCTATTTCATATCCTAGAAGTTATTGCATTATGACTTGTTATAATTTTCATTTGTATTTATTTATTCACTTTTCTTTTTTCTTTTTTAATTATCTGTTAACGCATATGTTCCTATATCATCTACTCTAAGGCTTTGAAGCCCACCTATAATTGCAAGAAATAAAGTGCTTAAATGTTTGAAATATGTATATAAATTTTCATGACTAATTTCCTTGTTTACACCAGGGGTTCAGAATTGGCAGTGGGCGTTAATTCTTAATTTTTATTCTTAACAGGTGGAATTCCCCGAAATGCTGGTCAATATTATTGAATCTAATAATTATAAGACAAAACACCTAAATATAAACTAATTTGAATATATTGAACCAAAAAAAGGAAGTAAAACAATCTTGCCCCTCCCCCCCATGCCCTCTCCCACCCTTCTTCATAACATATGCGATGTCGTTCATAAATCGGGCGTAACTGAATTTCATTAGGTAGAAGAATAATCTTTAAAATACAAGTTTCATTTATTTTCTTACCCGAGCTGCAACCGAGTATCTTTAACAAAAATTAAAATGATGTTATGCCTTTATTTTAAATATTTGTTCCAGTCAAATATAAAAAATCTGTAAAAAAATTTGTAAATTGTTTTCTTCCTTTTATTGAAGTGGTAATATTTTAAGCAGGTACTCAAGAAGGTTCTTGAAAACAAACAAATTAAATTAGTTAAAGTGAAATTATATTTAAGACACAATAATACTGTAGATTTAATTAAGTAATATACATAACTACATAACTAATAATCATCATCATCATCATCATCATTATCCACAATACTTTCCATATCCTTTTCAGCAGAGAGCAACGGTTCTTCGAAAAATGCCAAAACCTCTGAAGGATATAGCTTAATTTTTTGGCAGATAATGTTTTCATGCCAGATATCAATGGGTCAGAAGACACCAAAAGATTATGAAACATATCCTCCATGGTTTGCTTTCTCGAAAATTTTCTAGAGTGAAATTCCCTGTATCTTTTGATATCTTTATTTCGCGATTCCTGAGCTTCCTCACCGAGCTGTTCAATTGGAATCATGAAATAAGATATGATATCTGAACTATGAATTAGAATCTTATGGACAGAGGTTGGGATATTGTATCATGGATACAGCTCAACAAAACGTTTTGCTGTATCCTGACAGTAATCTCTAAAACTATCAATTTTGATTTTATAGCCACTTGAGATTGTTAAAAATATTGTTCTAAATCTAAATATCAGTTTTTCGTCTACTCCTGTTATTTGCGAGGCTTTGGAAGCATCTTAAAAAAAAACGCCGTACGGTATTACCGTCATTTGTGCTTCCAAAGCCTGGCTTAGGTCTGTCAACAACTAGACCCATTTCTTTAAAAATAAATCTTGAATTCGTTTTTTTATTGTTTGCAAGCCTTTCTTTGTTTTCGTTACCTCGAGCTTGCCATTGCTTGAAATCCATTCTATAAGAAAGGTGAAGCAAACACAAAAAAATAACGAATCCAAGCATGCAATGATGATTGTCCAAACTGATATCTCGATTCATCGACAATAGGTTGTTTTAAGACCTTATCAATATTGTTAAAATATTTAGATGTTAAATTACACAGATAACAGCTTTGGGTGGATGGATTTTCAGTGACAGCATTGCATAGCTTTCCGTCTATCATGGTAAAATATAAAATATGTTTAATATATAGTTCAGCGTGTTCAGTGGTGAGCTTTGTTTTTTCTAAAACAGATATTTGATCGTCAATGTGTTGGTTTTCTGCCACTGAAAGTTCCGTTGTTTCGTGTTTAAATTTCAAACGAATTGGTCTGCAAAATCGAGTGGAGGAAGTTCTTGGGTTTTGCCATATACACTTTTTTTGTTTTGAGTTAGGACTACCCTTGATTAATTGTATTGGAACTATTGATGTAAGAAATATATTTGCATCTGAAATATTTTCATCCAAGAAACGTTGTTTATACTGGCTCATCCCAAAACTTCCGTCACACCCCCATTTACAAACTAAATATAGATCATTGCGATCTTCAGGTTTTAAAGACTGTAAAACTTATTGCAAAGACTCAAATAATCTTGCTATTGTATGATCTAATAAATTCTGAAGAGGAACTTCAGCAACGTCTTCTGAAATGTATAAAGTCTCAGGATGACATCAGTTTTTTTGCTTGAATAACAGATTCGTAGGGTAGATATAGATTTGAATTATGATTTTTTGCAGAGCTCCTAATCGTGTTATATTGAAACTTTGTCAGTTTCGCCTCTACAAAAAGTGACAAAGCTTCATCCGATGACAATGATATTTCGCTTTTTTTATTAAAGGCTTCTTTATATTTGGACGCACGAGTGGGTGTCGTAAAAGCTATATTTCTTAACACCTCTGCTACTTCCAGCTTACCTTCAGACCTAAGTTTCATTTGGGCAGCATAGGCTAATTCTTCACTGCCTAAATCAGACCGCACTTGTTCAGTTTTCCTTTTTTTTATCCTTTCACTTGAAGACGCAAATTGAGTAGATGGTCTCCCTCTAGTTGTGGACGCCGTCGTTGGAGATTGGGTGATGACTTCAGAGGAGTCTCTTGCATGAATCAATTGACAGATTTTTGCCTTTTAAAGCAGTCAACAACTTTTCTGTTAAATATTGGTGCTGCTCCTGTATATTTTTTGATGGACACTCTTTTAACTACAGCACTAGTTGGCTTCTTTTAAAAAAACGTGGATTTTGTTGAAGATCCTGGAACAATAGAATATTTTTTTTAGTATTTTGCTTAACATAGTTTGGTGTTAGGTAAGGTTAGGTTTGCTGTTGGGTTATTTTTTGTAAAGCTCATTTTATTAGCTAGAAAACGACGTTCGGTTTATAGAAATCAGCATAAAATTTTTAAAGTTATTCAAAATACATTTGTTGACAATTAATATGATTAAATTAATTTATAAGCAAAAATAGTGTAACCACTTTAAAAAAAAATTATTTCTAGGAAGATCGCAAATTATCGCAGCAAGTAAAAACTGAATCTTACCAAGCATTTGTCAAATAAAAGTGAGAAGCTAAATCCGTCGCGGAGAAATTTACTTTTTGTCCAGGCAAAAACGAAAAGTTGTTATTTTCATCAGTACCTTTACTATACAATTTTTAAAATAATGCTATCTCAGAGGTTCTACAAATATATGTATATAATAAAAATTATAAGACTCCACTTACCCCCAGCTATAGGCTCCAAGGCACTCTCTTTAATTTTTCACAAAAACTTAATAAAAAACGGAACTTAAAAAACACATATGCTTTTAACTGCTTCAATCGAAAATAGAAAGTTCTCAGTGAAGGCCAACTTTCAACTAAAATATCTTACAAAGAAACAAGAGAAGGAAAAAAAAGGTGAACACTTTATAATACCCAGGTACCGTGATAATTATACTATAATGACTTTTAATCCTAATATTCAAGTTGGTGTTTCCGATTATTGACCATGATTTCCAGGAATTCCACCTTGACGCGTCAAGGTAAAGGTACAACGAAGAGGTTTTTTTCTAATTTTTTTTTTAATTTATTTTTTTAATTTTATTTTTTTATATTTTTTTTTTATTTAATTTTTATTTATAATGTAACACACACAAATTAAAGTTATAATACAAACATAAAATTTGATCTTGTAAAATGTATAGAAAACAAACATAACATTTAATCTCCAAACTAATACATGAAAGAATTAAATAAAACTTAATTTTTAAAATAAAAAATGATATATATATATATATATATATATATATATATATATATATATATATATATATATATATATATATAAAAACAAAATATAAGCCTTCTATAATCTATGATATAATAAAAATAAACCCTCTAATTGTATATAAATTTAATTTTTAACTTGGAAAAACAATAAAGATATCATCATGAAATGTATAAAAAGCAGAACTTTTTGCTAAATGGCAGGCTGGTCGGCATAGCAAATATTAATATCGTAGGCGTGAGCAATAATAATCATGAGCCTGATAAGAAAAAAATATTCTCGATACAGGTAAAGATATGAAAATATTTCATAAAAATATTTTTGTTGTTGTATTTTTGTGCATTAAATAGAGAAATAAAAGCATTGGAACAATTCTGTTGAACTAATTGGAGATCTATTCACATCTCATTCACTCACACAATCAAGTTTGCGGGTTTTTAGGCCTCGCCAGTGACTTACATTAAGGGTTTACGGGTGATTAAACCTCGCCAGTGACCCATTTCATTTATGGTTTACGGGTGTTTAAACCACGCCAGTGACCAGTTCCACTCAAGGTGAATAGAATCTAAACCAATTACTTTTTATCCATGCTTCTAAAGCCTTTGTCCGATACTGCGTGCATTTCTCTTGAAAAAAATTATGCATGATGCAATGGATGCCTTGCTCATCTAAGATGAGTGAATCAATTTTTGGACAACCAAATTCTTCCAAGTTGACTATAGAACAATTGTACAAATTTTGTGATAGAAATAGTTTCTTATCTCGACCCTTAAAAAATTACAATCAATAAAGTTGAAAATTTCTTCAATAATTTCATATTCAACTTCCCCATATTCCCATTTAATTTTATGATAATAATTTTCTACCCAATAGTTTGTTCTTCTACTTTTATCATTCTGTGTATATTGCTTCGGTGGTTTAAAAATCCATTGTCTTGACGACTTGAAAACTTGATCAAAAAGAGAAAACTATTTAATAATATAGCCTCCCAGGCTATCGACAAAACACTGGAAGTCTATAATCACTACACTAGCCGAAACCATACTGAACACTCAGCAAAGGTTTCACCTCATTTTATACCATTCACCGAACTGTACCAATTAGAGATAATATTATATGAGTCTATCATATATAATTAGACAATATGCTGTTGTATTCGACGGAAATATACTTTTTGATTCGAATTCTAATCTTACATCTACTGGTCCACTTTTTATAGATTCAGATTGTTTCGAACAATCTATTACGATTAAAGGTGCTTTTTCTTTAAAGTTTTATAAAGAAGACAGAGGTTGCATTTGTGCGCCATAATAGTAATTTTGAAATGAAGCGTACATATGGTAGAGCAGTGCGAACCGATTGGTTGAAATATCTATATTCAAATCATCATATGGATAAGCTTTACAATTTTACGTTGGAAATATTACAATGATCAAAGTTGCTTGCATCATTGACATGATTATTCAATCTTTCAGTTTGAAAAGTTAATATGATATAACGCGGTTTTTTCAGCTGACTTGAAGTTTTAACGGGCCAGATTTGTCTTTGACTTGCTGGTAGTAAAGGATAACCGTAAACTTCCCAGGTTCTAAAAAAGTCTGTACCACTACAACCCGTGAAGGGTCTTGGGCTCAGTACTTGAGTAAGGACCGTACTGTTTCAAAGCCAACGGTTGTGTAAGGAGGTGATTTGGCCGAGATCACGCTCAACCGCCAGGTTTTTCCCCCAATTAAGGGTACCCACTTTATAGAGGCTGGGTGAGCCCCAGGAGGGTCCCCCGATCCCACAGGGTCGATCCGCGACTGAATACAGAATAAATAATTATCTGCCTCAGCCGGTCTCGAACCCGGGACCTTCAGATTAGTAGCGCAGTGCCTAACCCACTGAGCTACCCCGTGAAATGCCTTTTTCGATTTGAGATGACGCATCAAAGCCAGTCTTGATATTCGTTTACAATAACCTAGGGCAGTTTGCAGCATAGCCTCTCCAATTCTATTTTACACTGTTCAGCCCCTTCCCTTACTTTTATTATTCAAATTAATGAATGTTTCTTTGATCGATTAATTTAATTAATATTAATATTATAATATTAAATAGGTAACTAGGTGGGAATAGCAATTGCACGGAAAAGAGGCGAATGCAACAATCGGAGAGAATGAAGGCTGGAGGAGGAAGAAAATTGAGAGTTTGTTGAAAACGAGAACTAAACAGTGATATTTGCGTGGTTCTTAGACGGCCACGCAGATATAATCATGTTCAGATGTCAGATTGTTCACGGAGAAAAAAATAAATAAATTTTTTTTTTTACAAATTAATGATTTCTTCAAAAAAGCGGCCGATTAGAAGTTTCATACACCCATATATCGACCATTTATAAAGATAGAGGAACAATGTGTTGTGAATCAGAGGATTTATTAACAAAAAACACAAACAAGTTAGACTAGATACTACACCAATGGCGGACACAAAGCTACAGACAGTCAACAGCCGCTATCCTTTCAAGCCAGATACTTCTGTGCCAGTGTTGCCACCAACAGTGTTGTTTAGTTAATTATTATATTTATAACGTTACAAACAATGAGAAATAATAAATCAATTTCTCCTAACACAATGTAATTGGAATCCGTACAGGTATCAAAAAAATCTTAAAAATATTACCTTTTTCAATATTTGCTTAGCCTTGTTATAACGATACCGGAAAAACTTTTAATAATGTTTTTAACAATTAATGATAGGTAACAAATTATAATAAAAACCATTATATAATACTTTGCCACATTTTTGGTTTATTATTTTCAATGATAGAACTTTGGAATCGACCAAGAAAAAATTGTTTGTAACCATCTTCCTCGAAATTTGAGGTATTACCTTTCAAGATACGTAGTATCCAAATATCGAATAAAAAAAAATCCGTCCGTCCGCCGTCCGCGGCTTTTCTCCGAGACTACTGGACCGATTTTCTTGAGAATCCGTACCAATGTCACAGGCCACCCCGAGTTGATCCTCGGAACTCGACATTACCTTCCGTCTGAGTAGATTCATCAAGAAAAGAAATGTAAGGTGTTTTGGAATCAGCGTAACAAGGCATTAAAAAAAAAAAAAAAACTGTAGAATTACCGATTAAAGATCTTATATACCTTTGTTAACTCGTCAGCGAAATTTTTTTGGTGCTTTTATTGTATTTAAATCGGACCTTTATTAGCTGAGATATAGCGTAATGAACTTCGTAGACTGATTCTCCGAGCAGCTAATCATCATGGCCCAGGCCTCCTGACTAATCTTTTGGGCTTCTGACTTCCTCATATCTCTCTGCTGTACCCTTCCTTGGATTATTTCTGCACTTCATTTAGCTTTCTTAGTCTATCCTTTTTTTTTTCCTACTGAAGTGCACATCAAATATTTCCTCAGTATCTTTTTACATCACAGCCTACTTGCATTGACACATTTTTTTAAATTAACACTCCCTGTTCGGCACTCTCGTGGCGATCATCTTGTGACAAGTTTAAAATTTCTTTTCCTTTGGTGCCTACTGCTTCATTTTTTTTACTTGGACAGAATAGATATTTTTGAAATATTACTAAGTGGAAATAATAAACCATTGTGTAATAATTTGCAACGTTTTTAACAATGCTGCTATGATCTTATGTTTTTCACACATCATCAGAAATGAATTAGCGATTAGTTGTCTGTTAAATTATTTATTACTATTTCAGATAATAACGTCTTTGTTTTGAAATTTCCGAATGATAACCTTATCAAAGTTGTCTCTTTTTAGCCTTATTTTCACAGACTAAAATAGCCTATTGTACTGGGTCGAAGGTCAGCGGAGAGGGCACGATTACATAATTGTGTTTTCCTAAAACACGTCGTGTTTCCTCCACCCCTCGACGGTTTTTCGCGCACCTCTAAAACCCCTCCAAATTGTGTTGGGGGGAGGGAGGTGCATACAATTCTGTAGCATTTGAATGAAAGTTAAATTACCTGTAAAGCAAAAGAAGTTTCATCAAAATCGTATCAGTATTAGCAAAGTATTTCAACTTTAGTCGTTTTTTATTAGACTATTGCGTTGGATTGAAGGGGCGGGATGCACTTTCTATCCGTTTCATAACCTCTATAACACGATTATGGAAGTTTTGGAGAAGTCTGATATATATTTATAGGGCGTAGGAGTGCTGACCCTACCCGGTGTACCTGAATTGTGAATCGCGTTGTGGTTTTCCAGGACTTAAAATTCCAGGACATGAGGTTGGCTGACCACCTCCAGGCGGTCTGTGCTCCCGCAAGCAATAAAAAATGTCCCATAAATAAGAATACCACATCGCGAGGCCAAAGATCTCCATGGTCTCTAGCGCATGGAGGAAAAAATAAAAATAATATATATATATATATATATATATATATATATATATATATAATATATATATATATATATATATATATATATATATATATATATATATATATATATATATATAAAAATGTCCCATAAATAAGAATACCACATCGCGAGACCAAAGATCTCCATGGTCTCTAGCGCATATATATATATATATATATATATATATATATATATATATATATATATATATATATATATATATATTTTCTATCTACTACATTTGAGCACATCCAGCGGCTCCTTTTTCTAGGCAGAATGGTCCCATAAAATACTAACCTAAGTTACGAACCTCTGTTGCTCAGGCCTTTTTTTTTTGCGATGGATTCGCAACTCTTTGTAAGTAAAACGTGTAGGTACTAATTTCACGAAAACTAAATCTGAAAAGTTTATTTTGAAAAATAAAATGGTTATTCTTGATATTTTGCATATGGTTATGCCATTAAGGAGGAAGAAGGAAAATGATTTTCGTTTTTACCTCGAAAACGGTCGGATATTGCTTAAAATTGAAGAGCATTCTATTTCCTTCAAGAATATTTTTATATTATTTTATTTTCTTCCTATCTCTTATAGTTTATGAAATATACGCTCTCAAAATAACAAATTTGAAAAAAAAAATCACTTATGACTCCAAAATTTCACTATATTATAATCTGGAAAATAATTTTCCTTAAATTTAAGCTAGGACCAACCGTTTTCGAGATATAAACGAAAAATCGAAAAACATGACCTTCCCTGCTCTCCGCTCTTTGACTCTGCTCCTTGATCTGAGGACTTTTAGTCCGTTTGCTTCTTAACTAATCCAAACAAAGCCCTGAAGTCAATTTAGGCCGCCCCGTCGTTCCTGGCTACACCCTTCTTTTGAGCATTCATTGACTTGACTAAAATTTTATTTACAAAGAGTTATGATTCGCTCCCCTTATTCCATTAAAAAAAAAATGTGAACAACGTTTCATAATACCCAATTATCATTTTCTATCCATACACCAAATTTATCATCAAATCTGGATGCGATTGTTAAGTACATTAGATGAAAAGTTGTATGTGAATTTTGACAATTCGTAGGTATTAAAAAAAAAAAATATATATATATATATATATATATATATATATATATATATATATATATATATATATATATATCTAGTAAATCTAAGAAGCTTTTCTAAATTTCAATTTCAAGGAATTTTCAAATATTTAAAATGTGGCTGTTACCGAGGCCAATACATACCGGTATTGGCTTACATGCTGAGCGACCCTGAATATAGAAAACAACATCTAAAAGGAATTGCAAAGCTCTTTTGAATGGATTTGTCGAAGCCTCAGTATATGTTAAAGGTAGTCAGTAGTTGTAGAATTACCAAGTTTTATATATTTGCAAATGGAAAAATTTGTCTCAGTTTTTTCTAATTTTTTTTTAATTAGATACAATAACGCATTCAACGATGTATTTGTTTCAATTCTTTCTGGTTCAGATGTAAATATACACCCTCACACATAAGCCATACATTTATTAATTTGAAATTATTGTGTGAAAACTGTATTTTGTAAATAAAACCGGAGGATAAGGGGAAGGAGGGAGTGCAAAATGTTGTATACGTTTCACGCAATTTTATTGCTGTCTATAAAAAAATATTGTCGTTTTGACGCTATTCCTTGAAAACGTCTGCCGATTATCTGGAGATGCTGAAAATGATAGAAAATGCACTCCCGCCCCTCTACGCTGATCTTCGTCCCAGTGCAATAATCTATTTTATTCGAAGAATATAAGACTAAAAAGGTATTTAAACAGATGAAACAGTCATATGATTGCTAATAAAAGCTTGAGTCTAACATTTGCGATAAAACTGCTTTTGTTATATAAGTAATTAATTACCTTTATAATGTAACAGGTGTTCAGCCCTCCAACTCCATTTGCAGTGGTTTCAGAAGTGCGCAAATAATTAAAAAATAATCGAAAAACCCACCGAGGTGGAAGAAAGGAGTTGAGACCCCCAAAATAGACTTCCCTAACACCAACACAATTTACATACAAATATGCAATCTAACAACTTAATTTGGTGGAGGTGTGGTTATGCGCAAATCTTCATAAGGGCCGAAAGTTCAGGTAAATTTTTTTACTTGAATTTTGATTGAAATATTAACATCTCTAAATTTTCCATAATCGTGCTCTAGGGCAGGGATTCCGCAAGAATGTTTCAGGTGGTACGCGAAAAATGTATAAACTTATTTGAATGTTATTTTATAAATAATATATCTAGGTATTGAAAATATTATATAAAGAAAGAGAGATCCCTTACATCCCCGGTTGGGGTGGTATTCCTTAAAGTAGATCCTGGGATGGACCCCTCCCCGGAACGATATTCTGGCTAAGCTACAGTGACATTAAGTGAGAATCTCTAGTCCAGGGTTATGAAGCGGATAGGAAATGTATTCCCGTCCCTCTCCCCTGACCTTTGGTCCAACGCAATAGACTATTTTATACTGGAAAAAAATGAGTTAAAAGGCACATGTAGATCTGCCTCATCACTGAGTATTAATATCAGACAAAAATAAATAACCTTCTTTCCTCATTGTCACATAGGAAAATACGACTAAAAAGATATTTAAACTGTTGAAATAGCCATAACTTTGCTAATATCGGTCCGATTTCGATGAAACTTCTTGTGACATATAGGTAATTTATCTAAATTTCAAATGAAACTGGTGTTCAGCCCTCTAACTCTATTTGGATGGGTTTTAGATGCGTGCAAATAGTTAAAGCATTCGACAAACCAAGCGGATTGGGAAAAACAAGTTGAGACCCCCAAAGGATACTTTCCTAACACCAACTAAATTTACATACAAATTTTCGACCCTATAACTTAATTTGGTGAAGCTGTGAAGATGCGCAAATCTTTATAAGCTCCGAAATTTCAGGTAAACGTACCGAAATTTTGACTGAAATTTACCCATAATTTTATGGTGTTGTTCTGCCTAGAAGTAAACATACCGAATTCCAGCTCATTTGACCTATAGGGGGCCGCTGGAGGTGCTCAACAAGTGTTCTAGTACAGGGGTTCCTAGAACGCAGTACGCGTACCTAGTGGTACGCAAGGATGTTTCAGATGGTACGCGAACAACAAACAAAATTACAACCACTTCTCCCTAATAATGAATTCTTTCGTTTATCGAGTAGAACGTTTTTCGAGATAGAGCTGTCTGATGAAGTTTCTAATTTTTTCAAGAGGTCTTCTTTTACCCATAATTAAATCGTAGAACTGATCTACCTAATTCATTTCACCTAAAAAAAATCTTTGGTCATAAACAAAAAAAAATCTTTCAAATTTAAAAAATCAATATCTATTTACGATTAAAATTGGTTCTATAATGTTTTTTATGTGAGGGACTTGAATCTAATGTCGGTTTTGTAAAAAATAAATAAAAATTAGTTATTACTATAAGTAGCAGTTCAAATAAAGGCAAGCGAGGCTTTGGTGGATGCATGACATTTTTACGAAGAGTCCTTGTCATGACCGCCCTAAAATATTCGGTGGGTTACTAAAAATTATTGACCCCTCATCGTAAGATATGCATGCATATAATACTTTTTATTTCATTAAGAACAGATTATTTAGTTATTATTGTCATAAAATGATTGTTAAAAAAATTACTAAATAAAAAAATATACATCGATAAAATCGATAAAAATTGCCTCCTTATATGCCTTGCGCATCGGGGCTATACAGGGTGTCCCACCTCGTGATGTCAATACTTTAGGGGGTTATTCTAGAAGTCATTTGTAGTTAAATGGCGCAGAAATGAAATTTCTATCTTAACCCATTGAAGAGATATCCTATTTTTTGTGTATTTTTAAAAATACACGATTTTTTAGTGAAAAACTGTAATTATTTAATTTCTGGTTGATGTATCGTAAAAAACGAGGATATTTACAAAAACTACATTAAATTTCCTATAAGGAACACCCCCCTTTAAAATTTTATTTATTCACAGAAGCGGTATACAGTAATTAATAGCAGTTAAAAATTTAAAAATTAGTATTTTCTGATTGCGTTTACACTTATCTAGCACAACCAATTTTAGGCGCAGAGGTTTGCCTCTGGGTCAAAAGTTGCATCAATTCATAAGCTTTAAAATAATAACCCAATCACCCAGAAAAATAAAGGTTTTGTGTAAAAAACTTTAATTTCCAATCCCAAAACCATAATTACACTAATTTATCGGCGGCGTAGAACAAAGAGTGAACACACTGAGAACATAATACAAAGAAGGAGGAGATTTTTTTTGCTTTTCTTTTTCTTTTAACAATAAAATGAGTGGAAAACCTATTTAGTCACCCACATATTGAAATTTCCATACTTACATAGGTAAATTAGAATTATTTTATTTATTGATTTATTTTTTCATTACGATATTAACCTTGAAGAGGCTCACAGCAAGATGAGCAAAATCTAGGTTTACAATAATGTGGCATGGTCCAACCCAAAAGAACTTTTATTGAATAATAATAATAATAATGTTTCTAATACTTTCATGTCTAAAGATAGATCAAAGGTAAGCTCATACCTTTAGTCAACCAATCCTGTCCGTGCTTGTCTAGCTCGAGACTCGCTCCCAGTATCAAATGGCCATTCATTGTCACTTTACTAGTGGTGAGGTGCACTTGCTTACAGCAACATGCCTAATTTTTTCACAACTGAAGAATACGCTGATATTGTGTTTGTATATGGTTTTGCCGATGGAAATGCCTCGGAAGCTGTCCGTGAATACGGTCGTCGTTTCCCAGACAGACGGTTGCCGGATCGCAGAACGTTTTCTTCTACTTTTCGTACCCTGAGGGAGACCGGATCGCTGCCGAAACAGCCTGTCGGGGCAAGGGATATCCAGGATGCTGAACGTGAGGAAGAGGTGCTGAATTTTTTTGTTGAAAACCCCTCTTCTAGTGTTCGTGAAGCAGAAGCACAACTTGGGATCCCCCACAGCTCAGTGCACCGAATTTTAGTTGGTGACGGAAGACATCCCTTCCACCTCAGCCCGGTTCAAGAATTGCTGGATAGAGACATGGTGGCCAGGAGACAATTTTGCGAATGGTTTGCAGACCAGTGCCAGGAAGACCGCTGGTTCCCTAGACGTGTTTTGTGGTCTGATGAAGCAACATTTACGCGTGGGGGGCTTTTTAATGCCCCCAATACTCATGTCTGGGCGGAGGATAATCCCCATGCTGTTAGGCCATCCTCCTTCCAATACCAGTTCAACATAAATGTATGGATGGGAGTGGTAGATAATCGTCTAATTGGCCCGATAATATTGCCCAGACGAATGAATGCGGAATTATTTAGGGAACTTCTGGAAAACCAGTTGTATCCTCTTTTTAATCAGCCTGAAGATCCCCTGCATGACATCAATCGCACATGGTTCCAAATGGATGGATGCCCGGCCCACAGTGGGAGAGAAGTGACGGCTTGGTTGGATAACCATTTCCCAAACCGTTGGATTGGTCGATATGGACCTGTTTCATGACCTGCTCGATCTCCCGATCTTACTCCTCTCGACTTCCACGTATGGGGAACGTTGGAGAGCAAAGTTTACTCCGAGCCTGGGGAATCAAGGGAGGAACTCCTTGCCAGGATTGAAGAGCAGAGCAATATCATGAGGAGAGAAGGGCGAGACATTCTGCGCAAAGCCGTTGATTCGGTTAGATTACGGGCTCATATGTGTAGACAGCAGGCAGGGGGGCATTTTGAGCATTTAATGGGCTAATAAATTAATTTGAATATTTCAATATTGATTTTTTTTTTTAATTTTAAGAATAATATTCTTATACATATTATGTATTATTATTAACAGTTTCCCTAGGAGTACTTTTACTTTTCATAAACAAGTTTTTTTACTTTTCGTGGTTTGTATTTTTTTATTGTAAATAATATTTTTTATTTTATTGTTTCTTTTAAAAGAGTAGTAATTAGAATTAGTATTATTAGGTACTTACATTTCAGACATTTTTATTTTAAAGTATATAAAGACATTATGTATCTAGATACATATTACTTATAATAATTTGTAAGAACTAAATTTATGATTATGTCTTAAATTTAATATTTTTCATAAAACAATTTTTAAAAAATCTGCTTATTTTTATTATGTTCTAGGAGTGTTCGCTCATAAAAAAAATAATACTTATTTACCTTTGTAATAATTATTGTGACGCGCCATGAGAAAAGGTAGCTTAGGGTGAACAAATGAAAATCTATTTCTTCCCACTAGTTTTTAGAAGAGACGAATCAAATGAGCCCTTCTGTAGCTCCCTAGGGGCAAAAATCGCAGAATTATAACGATTTGAAGTTTAATTTTTACAAATTATAATTTTAGAAAAAAGCAAGCTCCCATTGAAAAACCGTCCGGTCTAAAGCGGAATTTCACAAAACAGCGCTCTTACACAATGCTTGAGAGTGACCAACATCAAAAATAGTATTTACCATGTACTTTAGATGTTCAGAAATATATTTACTAGAAAAAAGTTGTTATGCTCTAGTGAAAAATTTAGGTCTTCATCCTAAGTTCCCTTTTCTCGTGGCGCGTCACAAATATGGAAATTTCAATATGTGAGTGACTAAATAGGTTCTCCAAACATTAGATTGTTATAATAAAATTAAAAAGAAAAGAAAAAGAAAAGCAAAAAAAATCCCCTCCTTCTTTGTATTATGTTCTCAGTGTGTTCACTCTTTGTTCTACGCCGCCGATAAATTTAGCGTAATTATGGTTTTGGAATTGGAAATTAAAGGTTTTTACACAAACCCTTTATTTTTTTGGGTGAATGGGGTATCATTTTAAAGCGTATGAATTGATGCAACTTTTGAACCAGAGGCAAACCTCTGCGTCTAAAATTGGCTGTGCTAGAAAAGTGAAAACACAATCAGAAAATACTAATTTTTAAATTTTTAACTGCTATTAATTACTGTATACCGCTTGTGTGAATAAATAAAATTTTAAAGGGGAGTATTCCTTATAGGAAATTTAATGTAGTTTTTGAAAATATCCTCGTTTTTTACGATACATCAACCAGAAATTAAATAATTACAGTTTTTCACTAAAAAATCGTGTATTTTTAAAAATACACAAAAAATAGGATATCTCTTCGATGGGTTAAGATAGAAATTTCATTTCTGCGCCATTTAACTACAAATGACTTCTAGAACAACCTCCTAAAGTATTGACATCACTAGGTGGGACACCCTGTATAGGCCAGTAAATATAGAACTTTTGGCCACCTCGACTGGAAGTAAGTTTTGGAAAGCTGGAAATAGTTTTAATCTGTTCATTAGACGTCAGATAATAGTAACCGAAGTTTTCTCCGTTCTAAGTGGTGAACCAAGGTGGAGGGAGAGGGGAGGTGTAACCCTCCTCTCTCCCATTTTCGAACTTTTTCCAGTTTTTGGTCTATAAAATTTAAACGGTGCACGGTGAAAGTTTCGGAGAAGTTCTGAAAATTTGTTTATTTATGTTTTGTAGAGTATTGACTACGAATTTAAATTTTGTTAAGTAGAATTTTTTCCGAAAGCATAAAAAAAGCAACAAAAAATTTTGTTTGTGTTTTTTTTGCTGATACTTGTAAACAATGCATTATTCCAATAAATTATAATATTTATTTTGTACCAAATTATAGGAGAGTAAATCATCTACAAATCGATTGTAAAGATTTTTTTTTTTATTGGACGCTCCGTTTTGAAGCGAACGCGAGTCGAAATTAGGTGGTGGTATGTCGAAATTAACCTTCGAGCAAGGGGTCTCGGTGGAAAGTTTGGAGAAGTTCTAAAAATCTGCTCATTTATGTTTTTTAAGGAACGGATTACGAATTTGAACTTTGTTGCCTCTAATGTTTCTCGGAAATGTAAAAAAAAAAAAAAGCAAAACATTAATTTCGACATTACGACTCATAAGTGCACTCACTTAAAATGAGAGTATCATAAGCTAAAAATCCTAAGAATCCAAATTGTAGGTAATTAACTTTTATGTAATTTAGTATAAAGTATATATTTCAATTTATTCGAATAGTAAATGATTTTCAAAGTATAAGCAAACAGTTTTTTTACTTTTTTTTATGCTTGCATGAAAAAATTCGAGTGATGTTTGTAATCAGTACCCTAAAAATCATAAATGATCAAATTTTCTGAACTTTTCTAAAAACTTTCCGCCGAGAGCTCTTGCTCAATGATTAATTTAGATATTCTGCCCCATAATTTCGAATCGGGTTAATTTTAAAACGGAGCTTTCAAACAAAAAAATCTTTAGAAATAAAATTGCAGATGATTTATTTTTCTTTAATTTATATAAAATAAGTATTAAAATTTATTCGAATAGTGCATTATTTACAGGTATAAGCAAAAAAACACAAAAACATTTTTTTTTTTTTTATATTTTCGAAATAAAATCGCGTAACAAAGTTTAAATTCGTAATCAGTACTCTACAAAACATAAATGAACAAATTTTCAAAACTTTCCTCCGAGATCCCTTTCCAGCATCCTTCTAAAAAATTAATTTAATTTTAAGATAACAAAAAAAATTATTTATGTATGTAGGTGTGATTGCTTCTTTAGCAGAACCTTATCCTTGCGGAAGAAGCTCCTTGCGAACTGACATACATGCATGTATGTGCAGAAAGAGTTGTTGATGATAAAGTATAAATGTAAGTGGACATTCCCCAATTACTGCGTGATGGAAGCAGCAAATGATCGTGGAGCTAGTATGTAATCATGATTTACATTAGAATAAATAATTTCTCTAATTAGGAATTGATAAATTATTTGCCATTTCTATAAATTTGTTTCATTGAAAACTAGTTTCCTAGGTTATACATTCATCCTCGGTTCATCCTCAGTATGGAGTGTACTATGCCTGTAGCTCCACCATGGCTCCTGTTATCAGGATGATCTGTTCGATATATTGGATAGTCTCGGATAAAAATTCGAGAGCGGGTGGTAAGATGGGTAAATGCAATGAAGGTCATGTCAATACGTTTGCCATGTAAGAGTACGTCTAATTCATTTTGTATTATAATAGTCCATTTCCATTCCAAAGTAATATTGAGAAAAATTAAAATTTTTAAAAACTATATTTAGAGCAAAGAGACTGTGTTAGTTGTTGAATACTGCTTATCATGGATATAAGGGTGCTGGAATAGAGTCTTCAACTATGAAACAAAATTACTGAAATGTATAGGCATATCTGAACTATATGACATCTGGAATGGATGTTCCTGTACCATCATACCTGAATAAGTATCTTCAGGTGATCTGGTCTGTGAAGTCTGGGTAGTCGAGCCCGGTTGAGTAAATGCTGATTCAGGTCCCGTCTGACATTGGAACTGGGGGAGGCTGATAAGCCTGAGGTTGACGGAGCTGAAATCTGAAATTTCTTAGATCTTGACAAATCCTACATGCAAAGTAATATGTAGTAATCCAGTTTATTAATTAACCATTATAAAATTAATTAATTTAATTAGTTACTGATTGTTTTAACATTAATTAACATGATATGATAATTATATGATTACAAAGATCAATGTGATTACAAATAGATGGAATGATTCAGATGGATTAAAATATCTATTTTTCTTAATTTCCCAATTTGATAAATATGCTGCATGTAGTTGGTTATCTATGTTGATTCTATTTTTTATTCTTAATTTTCGCATATATTGTGTATATGATCAATGTCCGCGTAACGATTCGATATTAGGGTCGCGAAAATTCTTTCATTTTCTCTTTACTTCGGTACCTCATTGCAGTTAGACTGTCCCAGTACTTCCTTTTAATTTTATATACCGTGAATTCCATTCCCGAAAATTCACCACATCATTCACAGGCCAGAAGACATAAAACTCATGATGGAGATGTTAAAAGAAATGAAGAAAACTATGGAAGAAAATGCAAGAAAAACAGATGAAAATATTAGAAAAACAGAGAAGACTATGGAAGAAAATGCAAGGAAAACAATGAAGGAAATTGGAAGAAAATTGGAGAAAGAGATAGATGGATATATTGCAAGAGTGATAAAAGATAATAAAAACGAATACCAGATTGAAGAACATGTAGGTCCACTTGTTGAAGAAAACAATAAAATAGACCTCTTCGAGGAAAAACCTGTTTCCGAAGAGAGTATAAAAGTTGAAGACCCCAGAGAACTTACAGAAGAAAGAGAGATAGCAGGTGAAGAAGATCCTAAGTTCAAAGATGACCCCGAGGAATCTCTTAATATTAAAGAAGCCCATCAGATGGAAGTCCAAGAAGAGATGAGTCACCCAAGTCCCAATACGTCTAATATAACGGAAGTCATACCACCACTTATCTTAAGTTCACCCCCTATTATAAATAAAAATTTAGAGAGAGATCTACAATCAAAATTATGTCATCATATAATAAGCGGTCGGCATATGAAAATCTCGAGGAAGTTGGCAAAAATAAATAAGAAAAAAGGGCTGAAGAGAATTAAAATAAATCGAGGAGAGAGGAAAAGGCCAAGACAGTTGTTGTTTAGGAGCAAGCGCTTGCTGGCGGATACGAGGAACTACCTCAGGGGTATGGTTAAGAAAAAACAATGACCTTCACACTGGCTGGAATACGGGGCGCTTGACAAAACAAGATTTGGACTTTGGACTTCGAAAGGAACTTAGTAAAATATATAATAGCCGATACAATAATCTTAATAATATTAAAATGTAAAAAATTACCCAGAGGTCTCACCAGATTAATTGCTAATTAAAATTTAAGATAAATAAAAGTAAAGGTAATA
Source organism: Rhaphigaster nebulosa (assembly GCA_948150685.1). Classification (NCBI taxonomy): domain Eukaryota; kingdom Metazoa; phylum Arthropoda; class Insecta; order Hemiptera; family Pentatomidae; genus Rhaphigaster; species Rhaphigaster nebulosa. Next base: position 58,599,239 of record OX411312.1, read on the forward strand.
AAAGCATTTTATGAAGAGGAATATGGTTGATTACAAATTCATCATTATATCAATTTTAGTTTAATCCATTTGTTTTATATGATAGGCCGGGTTAAGAAAAGAAAAACCCACAGTTTTGTTTTTAAAGCCGAATGCAGCCATGGAGTAAGCAGTTTACCACCATGAATGAGTACCCCAAGGAAGAATCACCTAAAGAATGTCTGTATAAAGGTTAAATTATTTTTGAGAATAATCCTGAAGTTGAAGTAGACGCAGTTCCTTCATATCTCCCGGAAGTGGGATTGATTATTTCAGTGATAAACTCATTATAGAAGACGCAGAGAGCTTCTGATTCGCCCAGAAAATTGGGATTGTAATTTTTTATAAAAAAAAAATTCAGCATTCATTTGACCCGAGGTGGGAGAAGGTTGATATATCTTATGTTGGGACGCACTTTTAATTTGATGTATAATCCATGGTGCAGATAAGAGCCAGGCGAGTAAATTCTAATAAGTAAAAGGCCGTTTATAAAAATAAACTATTTGTTGTTCGGTAATAAATTTACCATTGCACAGTATAATCCTCTTATATCATTTAGGAAACCTATTACAGGAAAAGCTTTTTAGTAAGTATAAATGTTTAAAGATTTGAAGTAAATAGCTGATTGGTTCATTCATTTTTTGTAAGAGTATCATAAGGTGAGATTTTGAAACCTTATTAAACATTCACAATTTCGTATTTTTTACATGGGTAATTTTTTAAACTTTGTAACTCCATCCGGTAGGATTAAAATCAAATATAATTTGCAGTATTAATTTGAAATACACTATGGAAAATATGGCAACCCTTATTAGTTGGTTTAGGTACAGGAATAAATTTGGCTTTGCCAAACGGCGGGCAGTTGGGGTTCGAACGAATTATTCGTAAGGTTTAAAATAACTCACCCTGTACTTAAGACAAGAGGAAGTTTTATATAAAATCTTTAGGAGATTAAAAATCTGTATAAAAATAATGATTAGTAATAGTTCAATCGGCATCGAACCTTCGGGTTTACTAAGCTTTTTATTATTATTATTAGTTCAATGTAAATAATAGATAATCAACTATTCATAATATCTTGATAAATAAAGTAATAATATTGTGTGGGAAACAAGCCATTAAATATTATTGACAAAACTATTTGTGTTTCTTTCTAGTTTTTTTTTTTGTGTGTTAAGGGACACAGGTAAGAGCGAACTCTAAGAGTTGCCAAGTAGCTATTCCTTGTTGATCCTAAAGTACTTAACACCCTAGTATGATGTGATTAATTATATATTTAATCCTTTTGCTTAAGTAAAAATTTTGTAAAGATAGTAGATAAGCTAAAATGTAACTATAGTAGATAGGTTAGGTTGATCTTCGTAATAATAGTTTTTTTTTTTTATTTGTTTTGTTTTTTGAAACAGAACATTGTAAATATTGTAAAGGTGGAAAAATTGTAAATATTGTAGATATATATACTTGTGAATATGTAAATAGAAGTCGGATGGATCGATATAGAGTATACGTTATGTGTGTAGCTAAATCATACGGAGTGATTCAGGACTTAATAACATTAGAATATTTTTGTAAATACAGTGATTAGTATTAAGGTGATCTTTAAGTGATGTTTAAGAAGATGAAGAGAAATATGTCCCCCTTCAGACTTCATTTTTCTCTTCCTCCCACCCCACGGATAATAATATGTATTGATATTGGACAATATTATCGTTATATAATTTAACCAGACCAGGTGCGATCAAAAGAAATAAGGGACGAGCAGGTAGAGAAGGGTAACTGACAGGCGATGACAGTTGTCACCACTTAAGAGGTAAGGGATAAGTTAATTTAAAAACCCTACCGAGAAGTTTACACTGTAAAAAAGCCAAAAGCTAGGATACCTAATCAATTTTAAGAACTGTTCCTCTTAGGCTGGAAAAGGTATGTTTAAATTATACGAGTTGGATAATGGTTCGCAGATAGCGGCTGTCAGGACAAGGGGTGGAGCCATCCGATGAAATCCCAGAATTTCCTCCCTCTATAAAACTAGTCGGCCAATGAACAACGTTTTCGACCCCCTCTTCGGGAGAACAAGAGAGAAAAGAGGGATAGAAGCAAGGAGGTGGAAAAGAGGACTTCTGAACTGACCGAGGCTGAGGGAAGATTTTTAGACTGAGGCCGGCTGATGCGAGACTGCTCCTCTGCACCCTGACCTTGCCTGATGCAAGCCTACAACCTTCGCCTGAGGAACCATCAACACCAATTAGTACAGATAAGAGATTTATGGTAAAACAACTAATGGCTAAGTCTAGGCTGAATTATTCCATGGTTAGCTTTTTATTGCAATAGCTTGTTGTTTTAATTTAGAGGAATATAGATAAATGTTCGCAAGGAGGTTGTTCTTTAGTAACCATGCCCATATTTAATTTGAATATATTTCATTATGATAGCAGTAACTTTGATTAACATTAGTATTAAAATTAAAAATAGGAACATTATCTTGCTTAATTATTAAATAATGGTAACCACAAACCAGACCCTTGGAAAGGTATCCAATTTAGAGGACAAGGTAAGAAATGGTTAATTAATAAATAATGGTAACCACAAACCAGACCCTTGGAAAGGTATCCAATTTAGAGGATAATCATAATTTTGGGATAATCATCCTCAATGATTGCCCAATGGCATCCCTATATATATAGACTAATGTATTAGCAGCTAGATAGATATCAAGCTCAACTTAAACTAGATAAAACATAGCAAAAGGAGTTTGAGAAAAAATCTTGTAGCACAGAGATATGGACGAAGGCCAATTCGTTGAATATAGGCTTTTTCACACGATTAGATGAATTTCGAAATCGGAACCGACATATCGATGGGACGTTGAACTTCCGGAAATGTCGGATCCGACAACGATAATTATCGGACCGTGTGAGAACGCCCTATCGGTAATTTAAGAACCTTAATAAAAACCCATTTTAACTACTTTTGCAGTTTTGCTTGTTTGGATATTAGTAATTAGTTTCCTTGGTTCGGTAGTGGGAAAAAATAGTTTTCGTGGATTAAATACAAAAAAATCTGGTTGAGCTTTCTAATTTTAAAAACAGGAAAACATTTCCCCCATAAGGCAGATATGAGGAATAACCATGGTTCAGACAAGCTGCTAATTATTATTATTTTCTCATAAAATGAAAATTCAGCAACAATAAAAAATTGTCATTTAATTTATATTTCGTTATTAATGTAAAAACAGAATTTTGTTTGCATCAGAAACAAAGATTTTTTTAAGATAAATGTTTAAACCAGGGATTTCCAACCTTTTTGCGTGCCACAACAAAAGGTTTCTTATATTGAGGCGTGGCACAACTGAGAGATACTCACCCTCTCTCCTCTATATCCAGCCACCTAAATAGTAATTATTTCTATATAGTATAGGTGCTTGCTTTTTAACATGTTTTTTCCTCTTTTGTATAAATAACTGTTTCATCCCAATAAGAGTACTGAAACATTTTTTTTTTTTAATAACAAAATTAAGAATAAACCATATAAAACTCAAAGAGGATTCAGGAAAGGACGCTCTTGTGCTAAACAGGTTCATAATCTAAAGTCAGTATTAGCCCAAGTCAAGATAGCGGGAAAGAAGTAGTCGTCACTTTTGTCGACTTCAAAAAGGCATATGATTTAGTTGATAGTCCTACCCTCTTGCGAATCCTACAAGAGCTAGGACTGAGCCAGAAGACCCAAAGCCTAATCCAACAAACGCTGAGTATTACTAGGTCAAGTGTGAAATTCAGAGGAACACTCTCGGAAAGCTTCGAGGTTAAGACAGGTGTCAGACTGGGTGATGGACTTTCCCCTCTTCTCTTTAAATATGTAATGGAGAAGGTTATCAGTGAGTGGCGAAAGAAACTGAATCGACAGAACGTTATGAGTGGAATTATGACGTTATGAGTACCTAGGACACCAGGGCAAAGGTCTTAACATAGATTGGCTAGCTTTTGCAGATGACTTTGCACATCTGGCAAGCTCGACAGAAATAGCGGTAGAGCAGCTTATTATACTGATACACCAGGCGCCTAAAGTTGGACTGCAAGTTTCCCAAGAAAAGACCAAATATCTCACGAACATCAGCGAGAGCCCTAGGGAATTACAGATGGAACAAGGAAAAATAGAGAAAGTTAGCAAGTTCAAATACCTAGGAGAATGACTTGAACATAATCTGTCAGAACGGGTCGCTCTAACAGGCAGAATCAATAAGCTGGAACTGTAATACCATCTGACAAAGAACACATACAATAAAAGGTGTCTCTCCCGCAATGCCAAGTTACATCAGACATTACCATGCTATCATCCGCCCAGAAGCCCTCTACGCCTCTGAGTGCTTCATCCTTAATAGAAAAAGCCTAAATAAAAAACTCGAAATGAAGGAGAGGAAGAAAGAAAATAATGGGACCAGTCAAAATACACGGCGAATACAGAAAGCGGCACAACCAGGTACTGTATAACTACACCGAAAAAATCACAGATGTGGCCAGAAAGAGATGTTTGACCTTCTATAGATACATTTCAAGAATGAGCCACACCATGGTAACCAGTCAGACCTTATCCTACTGGGAGAAGAGAAAGATTAGGACCCCATGATTAATGCAAGTGCCTAAAGATCTTCAAGAGCTGGGAATAGTTGAAAGTTACATCGGAGATTGATCATCACTCAAAAGGATTTTGAGACAAAAGAAGTTCCTGGATAATCCACCATGTAAGACGACAGGTGCCCTCTGGACGAAAGGAGAGGAAGAAAAAACACAGCCAGAGAATGCGCATGTACTGGGAAAACATCAAAGCACACTCCCAGCAAAAACGTTGAATATCGTGGTCCTTAGTTGGTCTATTCGAAAACCTGCATGCTAATTCTGAACCCCTGGTTTAAACAAGGAAATTAATCATGAAAATTTCTATATATATATTTAAAACATATAAGCACTTTACTTCTTGTTAAATATTTGTATCATAAATCTTTCATGTTTGTTATAAAATTTGTAAAAGATGTTTTTGTTACTTAAATATTGTTTATATACAATTCATACTTATATTATTCAGTAAAGATTTTGTTATAAATAATGTATGTAGTCTAAGATACATGGTATGGAATGGTACAAATATATGGAATGTACCAACGATCCTTTCAAAAGATTACTTTAAAAGATAAGAGAGAAAAAGGGAGGGGGAAAAAAAAAAGGCAAATCTTTGTTTATCTCATGCTTTCCCAAGCATTAGCTCTTTTTCACAAGATTTCAGTCTCGAGGTGAAATTAATACCATATTGGTAGTATTTTATGGTTAAAGGAAATTGTTTACTATTGTGAAATTTATTTTCAATATTTAATAGTTGACCATATTAATAATCCAAAAGAAGTTGTTCGGGGTGTCAGTCTAGATCAACACCAAAAATGTATTTATACCGAAGATACAAAACAAAACAATAACATGCTGATAAGAAAAGAAAAATAAGATAGTATACTGAAAAGTAATATAAAATATTTTAGCTGATGTCGATAAAATAAAAAAAGACAAACTAAAAACTCTGAAAGTTACTGTGAATGGAATGTGGTCTCAATAAATAATAGATAATTGAAAATAAAATGTATTTTTACATTAAGTAATATTCAATATTTTAGAAGAAGCATTGGTGGCCTGAGGGCATGGTTGGAATAGCAGAATTTAACGCAAAAAGTATCTCTTCAAAAGAAAATAAATCAAATGCAAAATTTCATTATAGTAATATAACATAAAATATACTATGTTAAATGCTGGTTTATTTATTAATAGGTAAAACTTTTTCCTCTAAAATTTGTTTATTAAAGGAATCAATAATACAAAATGTTGATTCAAGTATATAAACTAAGATAAAAAAGTCTCTGCGCACTGAAGGTTTATTTTTATTTATCACATAAAATAATAAACATTAATGCTTTTGGAGGGTAAAAACAAATAGTTTCTTTTTTTATATTTAACTATTCTGTATTCTTTTTTTTAAATAACTTTATATGACTGTTTCTGTTAAAGCTTTAAATTCAGAAGCAAATCCCTGCAAATATTAATTTTTGTTTGAAAAAAAGAACAAAACATTTACTATAAGTATTAATATATTTTCTAAAGCTCTTCTTAAATGGTCAGTATTATTGAGGCAATATGGAATTCCTGTCTGAGGGATATATTGTAATAATAAGCAAATAACATTGCTTAAATAATATTGACCATGTTAGTTACTTTGAAGGTGAAGGTGAATTGAATACATTTAAAAACGGTTATTTTTAAAAGGTGATATATCGAAAAAACTTGTACATTTAAGATCCAATAATTTGCCTAATATTATTTTTATCAGCAAAATAAAATAAATTTTAAATGAAATTTAAAAACTTGTAAATTTAAGAGCAGGGCCATACTTTCAGAGAAATAAGTATGAAACATTAATAAGTATTAAACTGCAGCTCAGTTTATATTACAAATATATCAAGAATTTGGATCTGTAAAAAATTGTTATTGTTCTAACCATCCATCTGGATTCTGAGGCATCATGAGCTAACAATATATAGCGCTGTCGAACAAGAACCACACACCAGTGCCACTGAACTATCAGGTATGATTTTTAGAGATCATGATATTACTGATGTTCCATAATCAGAAACAAACTAAAAAGAAAGAAGAAACACAAATAGAAGGAAGATGTAAGATATAAGAAAAAAATCAAAATCTTATATTAAAATTTTCCCTACAAATATTTGAATAAGCCTTTATCCCTTTGTGATCATTAAATATACACAGGTTGTAAATTTTATTTTCTTGGTTCTGAGGAAGAAAAATTAACATTAAAAAAAAAATTATAATCGCTACTTAACTATCCTCATCCTTTTAGATTTCTCCAAAGCTTTTGACACAGTTGACTATAACATCCTCCTCAACAAATTACGTCTATTAAGAATATGAAGAATATGATGACGTGATATGGGAGGAAGATGTCACTTGGGCTATAGAGAAAATGAGGAGTGGCAAAGCAGCAGGCAAAGATGGTATTGCTCCAGAACTTATAAAATTTGGAGGTCTACAATTACATAAAGCTTTGCAGGACCTGTTTCAAAATATTTTCTCTTCCAAATCCATGCCTGAGGAATGGGGATGCAATATCATCATGCCAATCCACAAGAAGGGTAGCTCTAGTGAATGCCAAAACTATAGACCTATATGTCTCTCCCCTGTAGTTTATAAACTTTACTCCTCTATACTGGAAAGAAAACTCCGATCAATCGTTGAAGACAAATTGGAAGAGGAACAAGCAGCTTTTAGACAACACCGACAAACACAGGATCACATCTTCTCGCTGAAGACGATTATTGAGAAGGCATGGGATAGAGGAAAGAACTTGTACCTAGCGTTCCTGGACATAAAAGCAGCATTCAATTCAGTCTCTAGAGAAGAAATTTGGACAGCTCTAGCCGCTAAAAAGGTGCCCGCAGCATTAATAAATGCCATAAAAAGCACTTATCATGACTCCAAAGGCATGGTTAGAATTAATGGAAGAATGTCAGAGGCTTTCGCCATGAGAAGGGGAGTTTGGGGGACTGGGGGACAGTCTTAGTCCTCTTCTTTTCATCACTTTTATGGACGAGATATTGAGAATCTGCAAGCGGAGGACAACATGGATGGTCGTTGGAAAGTGGAACATGAGGACAATCCTAGAGCAAGTAATGGTTTTTGCAGATGATATTGTCCTCATTGCCGATTCCAAGGAAAATCTACAGCAGGCTGTTACGGAGTGGGAGGCTGAGCTAGAAAGGAAGGGTATGATATTGAATGTTGGATATTGAAAGCAAGGTGATGCACATCGGACGTGAAGAAGAGGAGGTTTTGATTCACTTCAGGGGAGAAACCTTGGAGACAGCGCAGGAGTATACCTATTTAGGAGTAGTGCTCACCAGAAATGGGAAAATGGACCAAGAGCTCTCAAACAGGATTAAAAAAGCAAATAGCATATACTACCAGCTATGCAACACAGTGGTTGGGAAAAGGGAATTGGAAAATAATGTAAAATTACACATCTTCAAATCCATATACCTACCTACCCTCATCTATGGAAGTGAGAGCTGGGTCCCGTTGGACAAGCACTGGAGTAGGGCTACCACGGCAGAGATGAAATACCTCCGGAGAATGGCAGGCAAAACAAGGAGGGACAGAGTTTGGAATGAGAGAATAAGGGGAGGCCTGGGAGTGACTGCACTGAGGGAAACAGTGGAGAGACGACAGCTGGGATGGTTTGGTCATCTGTGCAGAATGGATAAGGACCGGGACCCAAAGAAATTCTTTGAAGCCAGGCCTACCGGACGCCGCCCTCGAGGAAGACCAAGATTGCAATGGATGGACCACATCTCAGGGATTGGTGAAAGGAAGGGAAGGTCAATAAATGTAATGAAAGCGCTGGCTGGAGATCGAGAAGCTTGGCAGTCTTGGATCAGGGCACCTCCATGCTGAAAGGCACTAAAAGAGGAAGATAAAGAAGAAGAAGAGGAAGAAAAATTAACATTAAAAAAAAAATTATGATCGCTACTTAACTATCCTCATCCTTTTAGATTTCTCCAAAGCTTTTGACACAGTTGACTATAACATCCTCCTCAACAAATTACAAAGTCTTCCTTTATCCAACAGTGTTATGCGCTGGTTCCAATTCTTCCTCTCAGAACGGTCGTAATATGTAGCCGTTCCAGGACAACCTCCATCCAAGACACGGTCCCTCTCCTCAGGACTCCTCTTTGTCTGCTACTCTGTTTGCTATTATATTAATGACCTTCCCCTTCTTATCCATCACTCCCAATACCATATCTATGATAACGATTTCCTAATATACCTGTCCTTCCCGCCTTCCGAACTATTACTAGCCACCAAAAGACTCCAAGAAGTCTTGAATCAAATAAGTCACTGGGCTGTTCCTAACAAGCTGAAGTTGAATGCAGAGAAGACAAAGGCAATTGTAATAGGTTCCCATCACCTCCTTAAAACTGTTCCTCATATCCCAACCTTATTCCTAAATAATAATCCCATTAAGTTCTATCGAACCATAAAAAACCTTGGAATCATCTTTGATCAAACTCTTTCCTAGAAAAACCATATTTCCGATATCTCCCGTCGTCCTTTTACACTTTAAAGCGACTACATTACCTCCACCACCTATTTCCACTTGAGACCCATAGACTCCTAGTTACTTCCTTAATATTCTCCCACTTTGATTACTGTTGTGCGGTAGGTCTGGAGACCTCGAGACAAAAATAAAAGGTTTGATAAATTGCTTTGTACGATTCATCTTCGAGATCCCGAGGGACGCCTCTGTCTCCCGATATTACTTATAGTTGAAGTGGCTTTATCCTTCCTACCGTCGTTAGTATATCCTGGCATCCTTCCTCTACCAAGTTATCCAATCCCGCTGTCCATCCTAAATTTTCGACCTCCTTCAATTCAAATCCTCTGTTCATTCTCATCATACCCGCCTTTCAGAATTATATACAGTAATCCACCAATCCGAAGCTTTCGACAGATCTTTTCTTGCCCGATCCTTATCCTTATGGAATTCCATTCCTCCTTCCATTCAACGCTCCAATATTCTTATCACCTTCAAATCACGCTTAACAAACATGAAAGATTTATGATACAAATATTTAACAAGAAGTAAAGTGCTTATATGTTTTAAATATATATACAAATTGGCATGCAGGTTTTTATATGATTTATTATTATTATTATTATTATTATTTCGAATAGGCCAACTAAGGACCACGATATTCAACATTTTTGCTGGGAGTGTGCTTTGATGTTTTCCCAGTACATGCACATTCTCTGGCTGTTTTTTCTTCCTCTTCTTTCGACCAGAGGGCACCTGTCTTCTTACATGGTGGATTATCCAGGAACCTCTTTTGTCTCAAAATCCTTTTGAGTGATGATCTATCTCCGATATAACTTTCAACTATTCCCAACTCTTGAAGATCTTTAGACACTTGCATCAAACATGGGGTCCTAATCTTTCTCTTCTCCCAGTAGGATAAGATCTGACTGGTTAACATGGTGTTGCTCATTCTTGAAATGTATCTATAGAAGGTCAAACATCTCTTTCTGGCCACATCTGTGATCTTTTCGGTGTAGTTATACAGTTCCTGGTTGTGCCGCTTCCTCTATTTTGACTGGTCCCATTATTTTCTTTCTTCCTCTCCTTCATTTCGAGTTTTTCATTTAGGCCTTTTCTATTAAAGATGAGGCACTCAGAGGCGTAGAGGGCTTCTGGGCGGATGACAGCATGGTAATGTCTGAACTTGGCATTGCGGGAGAGACACCTTTTGTTGGGAAACTTGCAGTCCAACTTTAGCCACCTGGTGTATGAGCATAATAAGCTGCTTTATCACTATTTCTGTCGAGCTTGCCAGATGTGCCAAGTCATCTACAAAAGCTAGCCAATCTATGTTAAGACCTTTGCCCTTGTGTTCTAGGTACTCATAACGTCATAATTCCACTCATAACGTTCTGTCGATTCAGTTCCTATTGCCACTCTCTGATAACCTTCTCCAATGCACATTTAAAGAGAAGAGGGGAAAGTCCATCGCCCTGTCTGACACCGGTCTTAACTTCGAAGCTTTCCGAGAGTGTTCCTCTGAATTTCACACGTGACCTAGTATTACTCAGCGTTTATTGGATTAGGATGTAGGTCTTCTGATTCAGTAGTCCACCAATTGCTCCAATACTCTCATCACGTTCAAATCCCACTTATTCAATCACTTATTTTCCATCCAGTTCCAAAAAACATTGTAAACAGATTTCTCTTATTTCAATCAATATTTGTAAATATGTCCCTTCATTTATAATTTTGTCATATCTTATTAACATAAGAAGTTTGTGTGGTTTTTGTTTTACGACATAATCAATTAGATTATTAATACCTATTTCATATGCTAGAAGTTATTGCATTATGATTGTTATAATTTTCATTTGAATTTATTTATTGTCTTTTTTTTTTTTTAATTTTCTGTTAACGCATATGTTCCTATATCATCTACTCTTAGGCTTTGAAGTCCACCTATCATTGCCTGTAATTGTTATTCTAAAGGGACTTGTCCCGGAATAAATAAAGAGTTTATTATTATTATAACTCTAAAACATGGAGGAGATAGTGTTTCGTCTTCCGAAATATAATAGGCAAATGTGGCGCCATCTCTGGGTAGCTGAGACAGCTAGAGAGGTAGCGACCTCTGTAGGAGTTAAAAGGAATGGGGGAACTTAAAAGTCCAGAAAAATCCTGTAAAAAAATTCCTGTCTGAACATCGAAATCTGAAGGTCCAGAGAGTGAGAGCATCTTTTTCTTCAGAGCTAAAAAACCTCACACCATGCTCGAGTAGTGCAAGAAGCTGTCCCCCTGGCATAGGGGAGAAGAGAGATGAGAGATATATAAAGAGAGGCCTGCAGGCGATGAGAATATAAGTTAACTCAAGACAAAACGGAGTAAGACACCTTCATTTTCCTTTCATGTTCTGCTGTTCACCTATTCACTATTCACCCACGTACCTTCAACATCATCTTCAATAGACCCTGATTTCTAAATTTGACTAACCCCTTTTAATCATAATTGTTCAATTTTGGCTTCCCCCTTCCGTTTGTAATGCAGAAATAAATTATCCATAGTATACATTGTCTAAATTTTCATACAGTCCACTACAATTTTCCAATAGATTAACCTCAAAAGGTGTCAGTGCTTGACCATTAAAAGATGAAAGTATTAACACCGTACAGATAGTATGGGGCTGTATGAATGAATGAGGTGCAGGAAACTTGCATTTTTTGTATAACTAGAAATTATGAGAACACATTTGAATTAATTTAATTGAAAAATTTAATTTGGAAAACACATTCTTGTTTCAATAAGATGAAGTCCCCATAAACATGACCCAAAGAGTTCAAGAATATTTAATATTTCTGTTGTGTTTGGTAAAAAAATCAAATGCGCAAAATACCAGTTTTTTTTTTATCCGGAGAGCCGATTGAATGTTGAGTAGTCTCCTATAATTGAGCATTTTCCCCAATCCTTCACATAAAATTTAATCATCTTTCACTTCCTTTAAATTTTTTTGTAAAGAAATTGGAAGAAATCACCATTTATAGAAAACTAATAAACAAACATTCAATTGGTTATCCTCTAAAACTGATATTTTGGACATTTGACCTTTTTACTGCCCTTGACTTATTTACTCCACTATCCCAACTCAGAATAGCTCCTCAACGTCCTTTGGAATGAGTTAGAAGGTCAAGTGAGAAAAGTAACTAACATGGTCAATATTATTTAATCAATGTTATTTGCTTATTATTACAATATATCCCTCAGACAGTAAGTATATTGAGGGAATTCCATATTACCTCAATAATACTGACCATTTAAGAGGAGCTTTAGAAAATATATTAATACTTATAGTAAATGTTTTATTCTTTTTTCAAACAAAAATTAATATTTGCAGAGGTTTGCTTCTGAATTTAAAGCTTTAACAGAAACAGTCATATAAAATTATTTAAGAAAAAGAATACAGAATAGTTGAATATAAAAAAAAAACTATTGGTTTTTACCCTCCAAAATTATTAATGATTATTTTTTTATGTGATAAATAAAAATAAACCTTCAATGAGCAGAGACTTTTTTATCTTAGTTTATATACTTGAATTAACATTTTGATTCCTTTAATAAACAAATTTTAAAGGAAAAATTTTACCTATTAATAAATAAACCAGCATATAACATAGTATATTTTATGTTATATTACTATAATGAAATTTTACATTTGATTTATTTTCTTTTGAAGAGATACTTTTTGCTATTAATTAAATTCTGCTATTCCAACCATGCCCTCAGGCCACCAATGCTTCTTCTAAAATGTTGAATATTACATAAAAATACATTTTATTTTCAATTATCTATTATTTATTGAGACCACATTCCATTCACAGTAACTTTCAAAGTTTTTAGTTTGTCTTTTTTTATTTTATCGACATCATCTAAAATGTTTTATATTACTTTTCAGTTTACTATCTTATTTTTCTTTTCTTATCAGCATGTTATTGTTTTGTTTTGTATCTTCGGTATAAATACATTTTTATTGTTGATCTAGACTGACACCCTGAACAACTTCTTTTGGATTATTAATATGGTCAACTATTAAATATTGAAAATAAATTTCACAATAGTAAACAATTTCCTTTAAGCATAAAATACCAATATGGTATTAATTTCACCTCGAGACTGAAATCTTCTGAAAAAGAGCTAATGCTTGGGAAAGCATGAGATAAACAAAGATTTGGCTTCTTTCCCCCCCCCCTTTTTCTCTTTTATCTTTTAAAGTAATCTTTTGAAAGGATCGTTGGTACATTCCATATATTTGTACCTTTCCATACATTCCATACCATGTATCTTAGACTACATACATTATTTATTACAAAATCTTTACTGAATAACATAAGTATGAATTGTATATAAACAATATTTAAGTAACAAAAACATCTTTTACAAATTTTATAACAAACATGAAAGATTTATGATACAAATATTTAACAAGAAGTAAAGTGTTTATATGTTTTAAATATATATAGAAATTTTCATGATTAATTTCCTTGTTTAAACCAGGGGTTCAGAATTGGCATGCAGGTTTTTATATGATTTATTATTATTATTATTATTATTTCGAATAGGCCAACTAAGGACCACGATATTCAACGTTTTTGCTGTGAGTGTGCTTTGATGTTTTCCCAGTACATGCGCATTCTCTGGCTGTGTTTTTTCTTCCTCTTCTTTCGACCAGAGGGCACCTGTTTTCTTACATGGTGGATTATCCAGGAACCTCTTTTGTCTCAAAATCCTTTTGAGTGATGATCAATCTCCGATGTAACTTTCAACTTTTCCCAACTCTTGAAGATCTTTAGACACTTGCATTAACCATGGGGTACTAATCTTTCTCTTCTCCCAGTAGGATAAGATCTGACTGGTTACCATGGTGTGGCTCATTCTTGAAATGTATCTATAGAAGGTCAAACATCTCTTTCTGGCCACATCTGTGATCTTTTCGGTGTAGTTATACAGCTCCTGGTTGTGCCGCTTCCTCTATTTTGACTGGTCCCATTATTTTCTTTCTTCCTCTCCTTCATTTCGAGTTTTTCATTTAGGCCTTTTCTGTTAAGGATGAGGCACTCAGAGGCGTAGAGGGCTTCTGGGCGTATTACAGCATGATAATGTCTGAGCTTGGCATTACGGGAGAGACACCTTTTGTTGTATATGTTCTTTTTCAGATGGTATGCCAGTTCCAGCTTATTGATTCTGGCTGTTAGAGGACCCGTTCTGACAGATTAGGTTCAAGCCATTGTCCTAGGTACTTGAACTTGCTAACTTTCTCTATTTTTCCTTGTTCCATCTGTGATTCCCTAGGGCTCTCGCTTATGTTCGTGAGATATTTGGTCTTCTCTTGGGAAACTTGCAGTCCAACTTTAGCTGCCTGGTGTATGAGTATAATAAGCTGCTTTACCGCTATTTCTATCGAGCTTGACAGATGTGCCAAGTCATCTGCAAAAGCTAGCCAATCTATGTTAAGACCTTTGCCCTTGTGTCCTAGGTACTCATAACGGCATAATGCCACTCATAGCGTTCTGTCGATTCAGTTCCTTTCGTCACGCTCTGATAACCTTCTCCAATGCACATTTAAAGAGAAGAGGGGAAAGTCCATTGCCCTGTCTGACACCTGTCTTAACTCCGAAGCTTTCCCAGAGTGTTCCTCTGAATTTCACAGGTGACCTATTATTACTCAGCGTTTGTTGGATTAGGCTTTGGGTCTTCTGACTCAGTCCTGCGAAATGCGCCCACTGCCACACCCGGCGAACTACAAAGGCTGTAGGATTTGTCAAGATCTAAGAAATTTCAGAGCTCAGCTCCGTCAACCTCAGGCTTATCAGCCTTCCCCAGTTTCAATGCCAGACGGCACCTGAATCAGCATTTACTCAACCCGACTCGACTATCCGGACTTCACAGACCAGATCACCTGAAGATACTTATTCAGGTATGATGGTACAGGAACATCCATTCCAGGTGTCATATAGTTCAGATATGCCTATACATTTCAGTAATTTTTTTTCAGAGTTGAAGACTCTATTCCAACACCCTTCTATCCATGATAAGCAGTATTCAACAACTAACACAGTCTCTTTGCTCCAAATATAGTTTTTAAAAATTTTAATTTTTCTCAATATTACTTTGGAATGGAAATGGACTATTATAATACAAAATGAATTAGACGTACTCTTACATGGCAAACGTATTGACATGGCCTTCATTGCATTTACCCATCTTACCACCCGCTCTCGAATTTTTATCCGAGACTATCCAATATATCGAACAGATCATCCTGATAACAGGAGCCATGGTGGAGCTACAGGCATAGTACACTCTAGGCTTAAGCATTATACGGAATAAAAAACTATAATTATTTCTGCAGCATACTGTCCTCCACGATTTTCCATTACGCCTGACATTTTCCAAAACTAATGTTCCAGTTTAGGATCCTTTTTTCTAGCGATATAAACGCGAAGCATTCCCGGTGGGGTTCCAGACTCCCTAGTCCAAGAGGAAGAAGCTTGTCTGCTGTTCGCCACCTCAACCTGTATACCCTTGCTCCTGACTCCCTTGTGTCTTGGCCATCTTCTGAACTTCTTCATAGGCAAAGAAGATTGATCATCTGACCAATCAGGGGTTTTCCTTACATTCAACGAAATATTTAACCATTCGGGAAAAAAGTGCACATGAACGGTTAATCATTCCTTTTTCGTTAAAAACTGCAACGGAAGTAGAAGAGGCTGCTGAGTTTATAACTACTCAAGTACAATGAGCAGCTTATGAAGCATCAACACCTCTTCCAGCAAAAATAAATCACATTATTCCAGAATATTCTTCTTACCTCAGACAACTTATGGTAAATAGAAGGGTTCGGAAACGTTGGCATAGAAAACAACTCCAAGCAGATAAAAAAGTATACAATCATCTCAATAATAGCTTGAAAATCGAATTGCGGTCATTTAAAGCTCAACAATTTGACAATTACTTTTCTTCTTTAAATACTGACGACGGCAGTTTGTTGAGATCGGCCTGAAGACTTCTCCGAGAAAATCACACTTCTCTGCCATTGAAAGTTAACACCAACTGCTGTCTATCATGTCACTGATCAACAAAAAGCAGAACGTTTTGGCAATTATATGTCTTCTATCTTCAGACCTTACTCACACCTCAGTAATCCACAACATGATTCTAGCATTCTACTATGCCTTGATACCCCTTTACCTCCTTCCATGCCTCCAAAATCACACCGAAGGAAGTAAAAAATGAAGTCAATAACTTACCAAAGCGTAAGTCCCCGGGCTATGACTTATTACCTGATAGTAAAATCTTATTTAGAAGAGAGATACTTCAGGATTCGACAGGGCTATACACTTCTCAGCAAAAGCTGGTGTTCCGCAGTGCTTCATACTGGCGCCATTATTAGACATTGTCTATACCTTCGACCTGCCCACAACGGAACATATTCTCACGGCGACATATGCTGATGACACAGCCGTTTTAGCCAAACATGAAGATCCAGTCCAAGCTTCGCTACATCTGCAAAACCACACTGCACTGCTTCAAGAATGGTGCGTCAAATAGGAAACTTCTGTCAACATCGGCAAGTCTGTGGAAATCACATTTACACTCCGTCGTGGTCTATGTTCTCCTCTTTTTCTTGACCGACAGAGTTTGACTCGTACTGACGCAGTAAAATATCTTAGATTGACTCTGAATAAACGACTGACCTGGACTCCCCATACAAAACAAGACAAAAACTTAACTGCATCTTTTAAATAAACGGTCAAATCTACAACTAACTGAAAAACTCAAGATTTGTACTTATTTAATCATACCGATTTGGACTTAGGTTAACAAACATACGGATATGCTAAAAAAAGTAACTTACTGAAAATGCAACAATTTAAATCAAAAGTACTATGATTTATTAGTGTCGCTCACCCGTACAAAAGTAACAAGAACTTGCACAAAGACTTAAATACTCCATACGTATTATCAACCATCAAATCATTATATAAACGATTTCACTTAGACTTATTGATTGTTGCGGTTTGTAGTAATTTTCCTATTTTTTAATGATTTCAAAGGATTTTAATCAAGTTCCAATAGGAGTTATAAGTCGAAATATTATGAAATTTCTATATTTTGATATTTTTCGTAATTTCAGTAATTTGTAATTTGCAGTGTTTTTACTTCCTTGTACGAAGTATTGTAATCGCGAAAATTTTCGGTTTTCAGATTTCAACGGAAATATCCATTTTGACCATCCCTGAATCCATTTTGACTAGTTTCGTCGTGGCATCTGTACGTACGTACGTTCGTATCTAGCATAACTCAAAAACGGTTAGCCGAAGAAAGCTGAAATTTTGTATTCAGGATTGATCTAAAATCTAGTTGTGAACCTCCCTTTTTGGTTACAGCTTGATCACCGGAAGTGGTATTTTACTTGATGGTCATAATTGGTTTCCATCAAAAATGATATTAAAATACTACGCAAAATTTCTCAAATTTAGTATTTATAACTTATATATTGATTTAAATAACATACTAGATTTTGGTCTAAATTGGAAAACCGGAAGAGGTACTTTACTCGAAGGTCATATTAAACCTTCATCAAAAATTATATTAAAATATAATGTAAAATATCTCAAATTTGGTAAATAGGACTTTTATACCA
Source organism: Rhaphigaster nebulosa (assembly GCA_948150685.1). NCBI lineage: Eukaryota > Metazoa > Arthropoda > Insecta > Hemiptera > Pentatomidae > Rhaphigaster > Rhaphigaster nebulosa. The sequence goes on from OX411312.1 coordinate 58,617,078, forward strand.
ATATGAATGTATTTACTAGATTTTGGTTAAAATTGGTGAGCCCAAAAGGGTACTTTTCTTGAAGGTCTTAATAAACACATCAAAAATTATGTTAAAATTAAAAATTAAAAATCATATGTTTCGGTAATAAAGGTTACAAACGCGATTTGTTTTCCAATCCAATTAAACATTTTTATTACTTGTTTTAAGTGTTAAAATTGAGTGTAAAATACTGGTTTTCCTCCCCATTTGTTAGTTCAACAAGTCTGCAGCAGGAGAATAAGATATTAGTTAAGTGGGTTTTTCCGCTTAATATGTCGAAACTGTCGATTTCCAATGCTTTATCTAGTGATATTGACAGTTTTAATGTTGTCACGGAACATGAAGAAATCTCTCAGAAACTAGTTACATACTGAAGGAAAACGCCATATAATAACGGAAAGAGACCTTCAGAAATAAGAGTGTGTCTGTGTGTGTTTTTGTTTGTGTGTGTGTCAATAGATGGATATCGCGACGCCGAGTGTCGTTTTTGAGACACTGCAATCTTCGGAAACTAGTAACAAAATTCAGGATCATTTTTTGAGCCACCGATTTATAGTTTAATAGGCGTACAAGGAAGTCATGTGTTGTCTACATCAGATATTTTAAAAGTGTGCATCTTTCGAGTGTGGCCGAGCGCAGTGTTCTAACATATTTTTCTAAACTTATTAGACTTCTATTGAGGAAATAGAATTCAGCTGCGTAAACTGCGAACATGGTTGACATTTAGATTTTAATTCGTAAAAGTAGTGACTGAATGCGTCAAGAAAGGGATCTCGATGGAAAGTTTTGGAGAAGTTCTGAAAATTTATCGAATCTTCATCTTACTTTTTCTCATGTTTTCTCTAGCATCTATAGTTTTTCACGATCATCCAGTCTGAAAAAGAAATTAGAAACTCATTAGTAATAATTTATGGTCAAAGGACTCTGTATATAATTTGACCGAAATACATGGAATTGAAAGTAACGAATAAGGTAAAGGGAAGATTACATGTTATACATGGAGAGAGGGAGAAGGAGTGAGTGAGAGAGAGAGAGAGAGAGAGAGAGAGAGAGAGAGAGAGTGAGAGGGAGTGGGAGAGGGAGAGGGAGAGGGAGAGGGAGAGGTAGGGAGAGGGGAAGGGGTGGGAGAGGGGGAGGGGGAAGGGAGGGGAGGGGAGGGAGAGGGGAGGGTGAGGGGAGGGGGAGGGAAGGGGGGAAGGGGAAGGGGAAGTGGGAGGGGAGGGAGGGGGAGAGGAGGGGAGGAGGAGGAGTGGGAGGGGAGGGGGAGTGGGAGGAGGGGGGAGGGGAAGGGGAAGTGGGAGGGGAGGGGGAGGGAAGGGAGAGGGGAGGGGGAGGAGGAGGGGGAGATGGAGTGAGGTGAGAGTGAGAGTGAGAGTGAGAGTGAGAGTGAGAGTGAGAGTGAGAGTGAGAGGGAGAGAGGGTATCCCTTAATCTTAATTAATGGAGAAATTATTTAATCTAATGTAAATAATGAATCCATACTCTCTCCACAATCATTTGCTGCATCCACTTCGCAGTAATTGCCGAATGTCTTCCTTTCTACTTTGTTATCAACAACTGTTTCTGCACATACAGGCACATATATCCTAATGCAGAGTGTTCCTTTGCAAGGTTCAGCTAAAGCTGCAACCACACCTACAGACATAAATGATTTTTTTTTGTTATCTTAGAATTGAATTAAATTTTTAGAAGGACGTGTCAACCAAAAAAAAACAAACAAAAAATTAAATTCAAGCCTTTTCATAATGAGTGAAACTTTGTATTTATTTGCGATGCATAAATGCAGTCAAAAATGCAAAGTTTCAATTTTTTTCCACTTTTATTTTTTGAATTATACATTTTTAAAACCAATAAAAAGACCACTTAATTCTCTTTTTGTTTTAAATTCTTTAAAAATCAAAGTTGCTAAAAAATTATTTGACCTATAAAGCTAAAACTAAATCGTATCAAGAAAAAAATATTTATCGAGCCGGCCAAAAAAATATAAAGTATTCGTAGTTATAACTGCAACCCTAACTAGGACCAGGTTCACCCTAACTACTGTGCTAAATGGGCTATTAGGCCAATTAATATGGGATCCTGGTTGGAAGTAAGTCTTGGAAAGTTGGATACGGTTTTAATCTGTTCATTAAACTTCAAATAATAATAACCTAGGTTTGCCCCGTTCTAAGTGATGAGCCAAGTGGAGAAAACCCCCAAATTTTTGGACATTTTTCAGGTTTTGGCCTATAACATTTAAACGGAGCACCCAAGAGAAAATTGTATCCTATTATAAATTAAACAACATTAAATTCTGCATAAAATGAGTACCATAAACGTTGGAGTCGTTTTGTTAGAAGAATAAAAATTGAAAACCGAAAAACATCAGGACCCCAGTTGAGACTAGAAGGGGATCTTGGAGGAAAGTTTTGAAAATTTGTTCATTTATGTTTCGTAGAGTAATGATTACGAATTTAAACTTTATTACGCCAATTTTGTTCTAAAAGTATAAAAAAAACAAAAAAGAGTAAATTATCTACAATTTTGATTCTAAAGAATCTTTTGTCTGAGCGCTCCGTTTTAAAGTGAACACGATTCGAAATTATGAGATTATATTTATAATTATAATTAACTTAACTCTGTATTGTATTCTACATAAGAGCGAAGCCATGTCTATTGGTTAAACTTTAATGGACGGTGAATTGTTTCTAATTTTAATCCACGTTTTACAGCCTGTATCAAATTTCTATAATGTAGGACATAGCAGTTTCTTTTTCCGAAGTGTGTAATTAATTTTTTTGAATTGCAATTGGTTTCCGGTGGTACAATCGTTTCAGGTAAGAAAGGTAGATCATCATGGATATGATGAAGTTCTTCAGGGTAACTAATATCAAAAATATATCCAATTTCGTCATCATCCTGCAGATCGAATATATTAATACGTTCCGAACATTTAACCCACTCAAATCGTCCATAAAGTAAATTCATACTCATTGATTGGCCGTAGAGATTGTTAGCATCTAAATCTGTAACTCGATTCTTAGGATAAGGTACTTTTGTATTTATTATTGGCTTCTGCATATCAGTGTGATACCTGACACAACCCTCCTCGAATTCCGTGTTCTATCATTAAAATCATATCATAATCGCGTTACAGCTCTATATTCATTTTTGTATATTTTAACATGGCATCAAACGTCAAACCGGGGACGGTAAAATAATGAGCTGGGTCAAGCTCGTGCGTCTTTATCATAACATTTCTGAAAGATTCGAAAACGTCACAGAACAGAAGAACATTAGTTTTTAAGTAAATATCTGCATAGTCTCCTAAAGATCGACATTTAAAATGTTTCCATATATTTTTAGCGTGTGTATAATCTTCCATGCTGATATCAGTATCAGATAATTTATTGTAAAAAGCTTCAATCGGTGGGAGCTCTTCTTCATTTAACTTTTCTGCATTGTCTATATAATCGTATGGAAAAACACCTTTCCTCGTAACCAATGCTAATTCCTCATCTCTATAATATTTTGAAGTTTCCTTAAATTTATCCATTGATAGAGATTTTACGAGATAATCCTAGCTTCGTGGCATGAATCTATAAGAATCAATAAATCTCAATATCATTTTACCAACATATTTTGTGAAGGATATATATATTTCTTCGCTATTCGGTATTACCTCAACTTCCCCAGGAATATTTCCCAATTCCTTTACTATGAAATGCGCATCATAATTGCTTAGGTTATGCATTATAACAGGTAAAAAGGAGGGATTAACGCGTCTTAAATTACAACTATTGCAAGACGGCTCTAAATAAGTTCCGGTTAGGTGGCAGTGATTTCTGGCTTTTATATTGTTTTTTTGTAAATATGTTTTGACACATGTAGCAGATTTAAGCTTTACCCCAATTTTCCTCTTCTCCCGATGAGATCCGCATTGGTTTATTTACCTCATAAATTTCTTGAATTTTTTTCACTATGTTGGTAATGCATTCCATAAAGCGAGAGGCGGCATTAGCTCCATTCAGTTAACGGAAATCCTTCGATTCCTTTAATATTTATACAGAATGATATCGGATCATACCTCTGATATTGTTGTTGGTTGTTCTTACTGACGATTCGTTTATAGAAACTAATATTGATTCAAAGTCAGCATAGATAACAAACGGTACTTTGTCGCTCCACATTTGCGAATCTGATGTAGGGATCTTTCGTCGACATCTCTATTCTTATTGCTTTATTTTCAGAGCAATATATTTTATGTTCTTCAAGTTTTTCACTTGCTTGTTTCCCATGCTGGTTGTAAAAATGTGTAAAACAACGTTTACAAATTGTCAATTTATGCTCATGCTGACTAATTTGATTCGCAACTAATCTTTCGAAGTTCTAAAGTTTGATTGTAAGTTGATCTAATGAAACAAGTAAAAAATCCCGATGATCTTTCAATTCTGTTTTATAGACTTTCAGAGGGTATATTTTTTATTTTTCACCCAGACTAAACATTGATAGGGACGTAAATTACCTTCTCAAATTTCCTTATTTCGCTGACAGAAGTTGGGAATGAAATACAGTTAAAGTCATATAAATTCTCTAAATTTTTATACTTAATAACACGTTTAGCACATGCTTTTTCACAAATTTTGCTAAAATAGAATACTTGAAACAGTATATGTCATTATTTCGTATGTTTGCACACGCTTTTTTTAGTATTCATTTTATCTATGGTGAGAACATGTTGATTCTCAATCTTATTCCGTCTACTCCACTGAGCTTCCAACCGCTTTTCTGAAATCGAGACTCTTCTGCTTCGGCTATAATCTTGATGAAACTTTTCTCAACAAATTTTTTAAGATCGCTACCTTTAAATAGAAGTTGTGGATTTACATTCCAATAGAAAATTTACTTTTAATGCGCCATATTGTTATAGTAAATCTCGAATTTTATCCACTAAGAGGTTCATAACACTATCCAGAAACGAGTTAATACCATACAATTGGGTGATCTAATGCAGAATGAAGCCAACCGGTTTTGAAAAGCTAATTCATATTTATTAAGTCCCTGCTTGTCTGGCACTAGTGACAACACTTCATTCTTTGGTGGCTCAGATAATTTTAATTTTTTTAGAGACGGTTCCTGGGTGCAAGAGTTTTCATGTCTTTTACCTTTATAAATATTTGGAACAATCCCTCCTCATCTCCTGCAAGTTTACATTGAATTATAGTCAAAATATTTTTCATGCCTCCGTAGGTTCTTCAAATATTCAAAAGAATTTCCGCAAAGGCTACATTTGAACTGACTCATTTTAATATAAATTAAAACAAACAAACATGAACTAAAAATAACCTCACCAGCTCAATGAAAATTAAATTAATCTTCTTAGTCAAAGGAAAAAAATAAAATTAAAAAATGCAAAAACAAAAAAAAATATTCTTACTACGATAAAAGAGAAATAAAAAATATATCTTTATGTATAAACTATGAAAAAAAAATATAAACGATAACAATAAAATTAACTATGATAATAAAAATAGTGTAAACTCGAAAAAACAGCAAGAAAAACAAAATTTTCGCAGCGGTGGCAGTAAAACGTTCTCTCTCTCTTGACAGTGGTTACAAGCTACACGCTATATTTGATTTTAGATTTTTCCGAAAGTAATTTTTAATGATTTTAGTTGTTTTTTTATATATGTCAGCGATTTTTAGTCATTTTTCACATTTTTTTATTGATTGCAGTGGTTTTTATTTATTTCTGCCAGATTTTTTTATCAAGTCCTATAGGAGTTGTAAGTTGAAATGTTATGAAATTTCTAAATTTTGATATTTTTCATAAGTAATTTTAGTAATTTTTAATGATTTTAGTTGTCTTTTTTTATTGATTTTAGCATTTTTAAAGGATTTTTTGTGTTTTTTCATAAGTGACTATAGTTGTTTTTTTTAGTAATTTTTGGTGTTTTATTTGTTGATTTTAGATATTTTTCGTAAGTAATTTTAGAAATTTTAAATGATTTTAATTTATATATATATATACATATATATATATATATATATATATATATATATATATATATATATATATATATATATATATATATATATATATATATATATATATATATCAGCGGTTTTTAGTAATTTTTCATGTGTTTTTATTGATTGTAGCGGCTTTTATTTATTTTATTAAATACAAATAACTATTTAATGTTTAGAAAAGCTATAACCTCTTTGGATTGGATCTCCTTGTTTTGGAGAACGATAACTATTTCAAGATATAACCTCTTTGTTTTATACCGTCGTTTTGATAGATGTTTCTATATTTCATTTTTTTGGTATATTGTTGTCAAATATGTGTGTGTGTGTGTGTGTGTGTGTGTGTGTGTGTGTGTGTGTGTGTGTGTGTGTGTGTGTGTGTGTGTGTGTGTGTGTGTGTGTGTGTATGTGTGTGTGTTTGTGTTTGTTTGTTTGTGTGTGGGTGTGTGTGTGTGTGTGTGTGTGTGTGTGTGTGTGTGTGTGTGTGTGTGTGTGTGTGTGTGTGTGTGTGTGTGTGGCGTATATGTGTGTGTATCTGCGTATATATGTGTGTGTTTGTGATGTAACAATTTATATAAACATGTGTGTGTGCATTTATGAGTATGCGCGTGTGTATGTGTGTGTAGTTACAGTATATATCTGTATATATAAATATATACATATATATGTACATGTAGAGTAGGGTAAGAATGCCGGTTCTGGGACCTCTCGACGAGCGGGGGCCGATGTGTCAATTTGGACCGTCGGCCTCTGTAGAATGCTCATCGAGAGAGAATGGACTTTGGATCCCAGACCAAGCGGTCCAGGAGGGTCACGGTTCTCATCCATCCGGCAAAGATATCTAAACCATCGAAGTTGTCTTTTTTCGATGGTATTCTTCACGGAAGCAACCCCGAGATTTTCTCGTGTCCGCTCGTTTTTAATGCGATCTCTCCTTGTCCAGCTACTCTTCGGAGATATTTCATTTCAGCAGCTGTTATTCTGCTTATATGCTTGTCTAGAGGTATCCAGCTTTCACTTCCATACAAAAGGGTAGGCAGGTAAACTACTTTAAAAATGTGTATTTTAACATTTTTCTCTACCTCCCTTTTACCTATCAAGCTGTTACAGAGATGGTAGTTGATGGAATTAGCCTTCTTTATTCTATTGGAGATCTCTTGGTCCAACCTCCCATTCCTGCTGATCACTGTCCCTAGGTAAGTGTAGTCATCCACCATTTCTATTAATTCACCTTTGCAGCGTATTTCAACAACTTCCTGTTCCCTTCCTTTATGCATTGCTTTGCTCTTTCCGATATATTCCGTTAATCTACTGCAATCGCGCTTTGAATCCGCTATGAGAACAATATCATCTGTAAACACCATCACTTGCGCCAGAATTATCCTCATATTCCATTTGTCTACTGCAGTCCGAGCTGTGCTTCGTTTGAACATCTTCAAAATTTCGTCCATGTATGTAATGAATAAGAGAGGACTTAAACTATCTCCTTACTTCACACCTTTCTTCATGCCAAATATATCCGACTATTTTCCGTCAATTCAAATTATACCGTTCGAGTTATGGTTTGTGGACTTGACAGCATCTATTAATCCTTGCAAGATATTCTTGGCGGAGAGGGTATTCCATAATTCTTGTCTAGGAACAGAGTCAAAGGCAGCCTTCGGTTCTAGGAATGCCAAGAAGACACACTTATCTGAATCCCAAGACGTGTCTATGATAGTTCTCAGAGGGTAAATGAGATCTTGAGTTTGGTGTTGTGGTCGAAATGCTGATTGCTCCTCTTCCAAATCCTTCTCTACAAGCGTCCTCAGTTTCTTTTCTGATATCGAAGTGCATAGCTTGTATAAAACCTGAGATAGGCAAATAGGTCTATAGTTCTCACATTCGCTTGCACCTTTTTTATAAATAGGGATAATTATATTCCCATTCTTTTGGAATAGCTTTTTCGGTATATTTTTTTCTGGAAAAGACATTGTATTACTTTTAACAGTTCCGATCCACCAAATTTGATGAAATCGGCAGCTACACCATCTCTGACAGCTGCTTTGCCATGTCTTAACTTTTACATTGCGGCTTCTATCTCTTCTTCCCAGATCACCTCATGTTCCTCCTGCACATTTCCTCTTATTATTATCTCCTCAGCATTTTCAGAAAAAGTCTCTGAGTAATGGGGTCTCCATCTCCCCACAATATCTTTATCTTTAGTGACTAATCTGCCTCTTTCATCTTTAACATTTTTTATTGGCTTACTTTTCTTTCCTTTCATTGCCTTCACTTTTTTCCAAAAAAAATGTTGACGTTTTCTTTATAGCCATTTTGTCACCTTTGACCGAATTCTTCCCAGCTCTTTCTTTTGGCCACTCTCACTACCACCTTTTACTCACTTCTTCGGACATGAAGTTCCCAATTTTCAGGGGTCTTATGTCTGTGGTACTTCTTCCTTGCGACTGATGCATTCAGCCTTTCATTCCACCACTTGGTTCTTTTCCTTTATAACATATCCCATGATGAAATAATGACAATCCCACAAGTAGACGTAGCAGCTTCCAAAATGGCTTTCTCCATTCTTGTCCATACTTCATCCACATTTCCTTCCATATCGGTGTCCCTAAGTTTTAAATCCAATAACTCTCAATATTCCGTTGTTTTTTTCTAGTAATTGGAGCTTCACAATATTAATTTTCTTGTAGCTTCTAGGACTTTCCTTTCTTGGATGGAGTATTTAGGTATCTCCTATCAACAGAAGATGATCTGAGCCAATTTCTGCTCCCCTAATTGCTTTGACATCAGTAAATAGTCTATAATCTAAATAGTATCCTTCGACTGTAAATGTGATAGTCAATTATGCTATTTATATTTCTCTCTTCTGCCGAAAAAGTTATTTTATATACTTTCTTGTGGGGAAAGAATGAGTTGCCGGTAAGCAGATCGGTGTCTATATAATAAAATAAACACTAATGTCTAACTAATAAAAGTATATTAGTCTTTGGCCATTGTTCGCCTCCATGTGGCCCCATTATTCCGTGTGCTCTGCACTAGCATTGAAGTCACCCATTATGATTACTTCTCTGTTTCTATTCTGCAATTTAATGAATTACCTTTCTAGGTCAGCGTAGAATTGATCTTTGTCCATTACATCTGCATCTTCCGTTGGGGCATGAACTTATGGCAACTTTATGGTATTATGGCAACTTTTCCTATCGACAACTCAATATATTCCGTAATTCTTCTGGATTATACGGGTTCCCATTCCTCCACTCTTGAAAAAAAGACTATCCTTCATAATTAATTCAGCCCCTTCCTTTGCCCTCACTCCTACTGGAACTCTTGAGTATATGGAAGGATGCTGTTTATCCAAATATATATTTCTCCGTGACCCTTCCTCCTTACTTCCCTGACGCCTAGAAGATCTACTTTGTAGAACTCCGTTGCCTCCAGCATTTCAGTTTCTTTGCCAGTCAATGTTAAGACACTCATCGGCTACGATACAGCGCTCGAAAGGATCAGATTTGGAACGTGGAATATTAAGATATTCCAGGTTCCAAATCTGATCCTTTCGAGCGCTGTATCGTAGCCGATGAGTCCGTCTAGGCTCGAGGCAAGTTAAGTTGCTTTGAATCGAATCTACTCCACAATGGGTGATTAGCTCAGCAGAGGACACCCCGTATCGGGGCAACTGGTCTCCCGAATATTGATATCCCCTGAGGAGAAAGGATGGCCGGGTTATACCCCCCAGCATTGGGCACCTGTTGGTCCACGGGTGATTACGAATTTCAACTTTGATAAGTCGAAGTTTTTCCGAAATTACAAAAAAAGCAACAAAAAAATATGTTTGTATTTTTTTTGTTCATACCTGTAAACAATGCATTATTCGAATAAATTCTAATATTTATTGTATACAAATTAAATGAGAGTAAATCATCTACAAATTCGATTGTAAGTTTTTTTTTTGGACGCTCCGTTTTGAAGCGAACGCGAGTCGAGATTAGGTGGTGGAATGTCGAAATTAACGTTTGAGCAAGGGGCTCATACGTTATGTTTTTTAGGCTACGGACTACGAATTTGAACTTTGTTATCTCTATCGTTTCTCGGAAACTTAAAAAAATAGAAAGCAAAACAAATTAGTTTCGACATTACAACTCATAGAGCGGACACCCCTCTCTAACGGCAATTTTTAATTTTCCATGCCTGGAAGTATAGAAATTTAGACCTCTGGTTTTTGATCCATTTTTCATTCTTATTCATAAAACTTTCGCCAGATTTGGCGATTATTGACATAGGTGATTGTTTGCCTTCTTATTATATCCCTCTGCCCCAAAAAAATTTAAATGCCATTCGAAAAAAAATTCTGCGTAGGCCCCTACGTAGTGACAACGGTTGTGGCCTTCCACAATACAAAAAACTGAAAGACTTGAAATTGAAAGGGCAGAGAAAAGCATTATTTAATCCACAAAGAGATAGTTCATCATGAAAAAGAAATTTTGAAATCAGAGAAAAAGAAACAATAAGAAATTAAAAAATAAGTGAAAGTAAAAATAAATGATTATTTTTGTTTACGAAATGTGTGGACTGTTGAAAATAATATGAAATAATAATCAAGTCCATAGAGTTATTGTGAAATGGAAGAATTAAATAATGATTAACGAAATAAATAATATTAAATAAAAATTCTTTGAAATCTTTGAGGACAAACCGTCTCCATTTATTGCTGTCCAATTTGTTCAGATAAGACGGAAGATAAGTAAACTTAAAGCTACGACGAACAATCCTGAGAAATCCTTAACTTGGGAATACACAAAAGAAATTGGTCAAGAAAAAACAATACGACCTTCTTCGAAATTAATTTATGGAAAGACAGTCTATTTATGAATGTGGTTTTACTTACAGAGAGCTAGAACCAGACATACCGCAAGAATCTTCATCTTTCCCTCTCTGACTGTGGAGTTGAGGACAAACCGGCCCCATTTATTGCTGTCTAATTTATTCAGATAAGAGGGAAGATAAGTAAACTTAAAGCTACGACGAACAATCCTGAGAAATCCTCAACTTGGGAATACACAAAAGAAATTGGTGAAGAAAAAACAATACGACCTTCTTCGAAATTAATTTATGGAAAGACAGTCTATTTATAAAATTAAATTGCATTTATAATTTATGCATTTGGCAGTGGCAATTAATTTAATGAATATGTTACTTATTTTATTTCTATAGGATGTCCTCCAAATTCCATCATTCCAAAAAGGCGGCCGATTAGAAGTTTCAAAACGCCCATATCGGCTATTTATGAAGACTGTATAGTATTTGGGAATCAAAAAACTCTTAAAAAACACTAACTTTTTCAATATTGGTTTAGTATTGGTCTAATGATTCCGAAACAGTTTTAATAATGTTATTAATAATTAATAATAGGTTTAAAAAATGAATAATAATAATTTATAATAAACCACTGTGTAATACTCTGCAACGTTTTTTAGACTATTTATATGATCTTATGTTTATCAGAACTGAATTAGTGATAAGTTGTCTGTTTGATTATTTACTGAATAATTAAAGAATAATTATTATTAAAGAATAATCTTTAGGTCGATTCGCAACTTTTTGTAAATAAAACACGAATGTACTTTCAACTAAATCTGAAAAGTTTTCATTGAAAAATTTGATGGTTATTCTTGATTTTTTTTTTTTAAATTAATACGTTTTGAAAAAATTACATTGCAATTAACAAATATCTGATGTGGACACCTATGATTTCCTTGTACGCCTATAAACTATAAATCGGTGGCTGAAAAGTGAACCTGAATTTGGTTACTAGTTTCGAAAGTTAGTAGTATCTTAAAAACGACACGCGGTGTCGCGATGTCTATCTATTGACACACACACGTATTCACGTACAGATGTTCTTGTTTCTGGAGGTTTCATTTTGTTATTATATATCGGTTTTTTTCAGTACCTAACAACTTTCCAAGAGATTTTGAAGGTACACGGTTTAAATTAGACGCTATTTGTAGAGTAACTAAGTAAACTTTTATCAAAGAAAAAAAAAATGAAGTTAATTATGGAAAGTTATGTCAGATAAATGACGTGCGGAGACAAAAATGTAGTTGACCGTCTTGAACTCCGGAGAACAGAAACTCAGTTTCAGAGGACCGTTGGACGATTACAAAATGGTCTTTTCGAGATTAGTACCGTGTGTGCGAAATTCACAACCATCACATGGTCCGGGAGCCCGTGACTCATTTCATACAAAGTCTTGCCAGGTCATCCCTGTATTTCCCCCTAAAGCTCTCTAAATTTGCCTCTAAATTCACCAACTTTAATCCTAAACTTATCTATATTTTCCTCTAAATCCTCCAACTTAAACTCTAAATGTTAAATAATTATTTTTCTATTTGTGTAACCAAAATTACCTCCTAGTATAAGATAAAAATAAATGATTAGAAAAGTAGAAAATATCCCAGAAGGTGAATAAAATCCTAAATCTAAAGGAAAAACCCCAATCTGGTAACACTGAGGTTTGGGCTTATACATTCTATCGAAAAAACTATGGTATATAAAATTAAAGAACATCAAATTATGCGTCTAATGAGTACCATAACATAATAATTTTGCTAACTGGTGTGGTCGAAAACAAATTTGTTAAGGTTAATGTTTCTTCATGTAACTGAATGCTTCTAATTTCCAATAGTTTTCCGAAGAAGCAACTTCCTCCTCTAGTCAGACTGGTTTGATCTCACACTAGATGTTTTCATCTGATCTCAAACTTTTCTTTGATTATCCTAACCATTTATAAATTATTCCGCGGGCATAAAATAATATCGAGTAATAAAATAGAATAGGAAAATAACTTCAGTCAGGGAGTAGGCCCCTTAATAATCGATCAGAATAACGGAATAACGAAATTGAACAAATAAAACATAAAAACCGTCTACTGGCTTCCTCACTATTTCGATAGGCTACATAAAGAAAAACAAATGTGCGAGGAAAAACTAATACAATGTTTTAATCAATTATTTCGACATATTTCGGAAAATTACACCCATGCCTCCACCAATGTCTCTTTTGCTTCTTTTTAATTGTCCATAATTAAAACTGCGCGAGCAGCCACTAAATCCCAATATGTTCAGCCATGCAGTCAGCCAATTATTCTGATTGATTTTAACAGTTGTCTCACCCTCATTCAGACCAATTTTTATTAAAAACAATGTACCATAACGAACATTGAAGTCAATTTTCATGAATATAACTATTTATACAAGCCAAGATTTAATTTAATTTAATTAAAATATGAAGTAATACTTATCGAGAAAAAAATTGGTGCGGTAGGCGCATCACACAGCATTATAAACCAGAATAAGTATCATTTAATTAATATTTGTATGTTAATTTGTCATGGAAACAATTTGTAGCTAGAAGAACATTTAAATTAATAATCATTATAATTAGTAAACAATTTATTTTATTTTTTTTTCCATTACACCCCAACTATCCTTCTTCTAGATCATTTTAAATCCAATGTTTTGGGGTATCACCCCACCTTCAAGAACATAACCTACAATGCAATGACATTCTAAAAAATTTGTTCACATCAATATCATACTTTTAAACAATCTCAAAACTAATCATAATAAATTAATATATACGTGTTTACTTTTGGCTATATATTCCAATGGTTAAAATAAATACAATAACTTACATATTTGACTCCTTACTTGTCCATAATAATTTCATAGCAATTGTTATTTTGCCTTTCTTATAAAATAATCATTATTTTGTAATCAATAATTTAAATGGTAATTAGTAGAAGTCATCTCATTCTTTTGCATTATTACACTGAACTGGAATAAAACTATATGGATTAGTCTGTCTGGTCAACTATTAACCTATATTTATCTCTTCTTATATCTTTCTTAATTATTATTAATTTACTCATATTTATATTTAACATAATTATTAAAATTGTTCTCGTCATATTTTTAATTGATATTCTTCTAAAAAGAAACTTGAAGGTATTTTTTCTATTGCAATTTTAATCTATTAATTATATCTGCTTAATTATTATTTAAACCTCTTGTATCTGTTTTATAATTGATGGCTTCTTTTATGTTTTTAGTTATGTGTATTGCTTCTATTATTTTTCTTTTTTTTATTGTATTTCAATATTCAAATTGGGTTTTTGGGTTTTTCAAAATCAAATTTATGATTGTACTTTATGCTATGTTGAGCTAATGCTGTAGCTTCAACATGTTTGCAATTGTTTATAAAATAAAATAAATAATAAAATCCCTCCTCACGTCTATTACAAAATCCAATAATTAGGCACTATGTTTATTAATTTTTTTCTAATGTATACTAACAATAGTGATTATTTTTAAAAAATAGCAAACAATATATCAGAGCTTGAAATAAAACAGACTTATTGGTTAATAAATAAAATAAGTATAAAATTGAATCAAATTCTTTGAGTTAAAAAATAAAAATTTAAACCAAAACCTAAGTACTGTGGAAAACATAGAAGAAATAATAAATGAATATATAGAATGAAGCTTAATATTGAAGAAAGAAAAATTAAATATATGTATAAATAAACCGAATATTAATAAAACAGACTAATAAATTTATTATCGAAGGTCAAGATGTGAGGAGAGATCTTATTATTTATAATATTTTGATTTAATTGATAAATATAAAGTATTAATATATAATTGTGATTTATTTCTTTATAACAAGTTTATCGATACAATGAAAATAAATAACTAACCGAAGTACACCCTCCAACGCAAAACCTGGTCCCTTCTCCAGGTCTAGAGGGAGCACTGCACCAGCTCTGTGGGTAGCGTCCGTCAGAATGAAGGCTTTCCGTTCTTATTGGTTTACTCAATCTCAAATAAATATTTTATATTTCTTTTACTACTATAAAGTAATTGTATTTTTCTTTTATCAAGCTAAGGAGATGTACACTAATTAACTAAGCGCCACCGCTCTAAATAATTCTACGATTTTAAAAACCCATGGGTGTGTAGAAGGCACAGCCTGTGTCCGATTTTTTATTTTTGTTTTATTATCAATAATTGAATTGAAGATATTCTATTGGCACTTCTTTGTGGGAAGTGATCAATCCCAAATGCAAAGAAAAAAAATTATATTAGAGCTGGTCCAAAAATATGAAGTGTCAGTACCTAGGAGATCTCAGTATTGTAAGTAAACTGCTGCAACCCTCCGCTAAAATTTCACGCCTTGACCTATGTTTCGTTTGCTTCTTTTTAAATCTCCATAGTTAAAACAGCACAAACAGCGATCCCAATATGTTCAACCATATAGACAAATTCTGGATTTATTATAATTGATTTTAATAGCTGTCTAACCCTCATTCAGACCAACTATTATTAACAACAATGCACCATAACAAACATTGAAGTCAATTTTCAAGAATATTACCTTTGATACAACCCATGATTTAATTTATTTTAATTAAAATATGAAGTAACACTTATTGAAAAAATCTGGTGCGGTTGGAACAACTTTCACTTATAAAAATCATCCATATTTTAATATTTTAGTCATGGCATTTTTCTCTGCATTTTTTGGGTGTTGCCCTATATAAATGAAAAGTTAAAGGGCTTTAAGGGAAAGACAGTAGCAAGTCTACAAAGCTAAACATTAAAAAAAAAATTTGTATTGGACATGGCGTTTTTTTTTCAATAATACATTTTCTATTCCTCAATGATCATTTTTAAAATCTATATTTACCTTTAGAAATCAATTTCTTCCTGACCTTTGATGTCACGTGAATAAAATACGTACATATATTTTTAGGCTTATTGTATTCTTAAACAAAATTCACAGGATAATAATTTTATAAAACATTATAAACCATAACAAGTATCATATAATTGATATTGCATTATAAAGATATAGACAGAATATCATTTTTATCATAAATAATGAATGATTTATTTAAGGCGAATCTTCATCTATAATGGTCAAAAGACTCGACCAGCTTAGCAGGAGCGGGTGTCTACATAGAGGATTTAGCCATCAACTTAAGTCTACCAAATAAAAAAAATAAAAATAAAGAATAGTCAATAAATAAATACAAATGAAAATTATAACAAGTCCTAATGCAATAACTACTAACATATGAAATAGGTATTAATAGTTTAATTGATTATGTCTTAAAACAAAAACCACATGAAATTCGTATGTTAATAAGATATGACAAATTTATAAATGAAGGAACATATTCACAAATGTTGATTGACATAATAGAAAATCTATTTACAATGTTTTTTGGAACTGGATAGAAAATAAGTGATTGAACAAGCGGGATTTGAAGGTGATAAGAGTATTGGATCGACGAATGGAAGGAGGAATGGAATTCCATAAGGATGAGGACCGGACAAGAAAAGATCTGTCGAAAGCTGCGTATCGGTGGTCCGCTGTATATAAACCTGAAGGCCGAGAACGGGTATGACGAGAATGAACAGAGGATTTGAATTGGAGGAGATTGAAAATATAGGATGGACGGCGGGATTGGATAACTTGGTAGAGGAAAGATGCAAGGATATACTTGCGACGGTAGGAAGGATAAAGCCACTTCAACTCTTCGTAATATCGGGAGACAGAGGCGTCCCTCGGGATCCCGAAGATGAATCGTACAAAGCAATTTATCAAACGTTTTATTTTTGCCTCGAGGTCCCCATAGACGCCTCCGTACTCCGCACAACAGTAATCAAAGTGGGGGAATATTAAGGAAGTAACTAGGAGTCTACGGGTTTCAAGTGGAAATAGGTGACGGAGGTAATTTAGTCGCTTTAAAGTGTAAAAGGTACGACGGAAAATATCGGAAACATGATTTTTCCAGGAAAGAGTTTGGTCAAAGGTGATTCCAAGGTTTTTTATGGTTGGATAGAATTTAATGGGATTATTATTTAGGAACAAGTTTGGGATATGAGGAACAGTTTTAAGGAGGTGATGGGAACCTATTACAATTGCCTTTGTCTTCTCTGTATTCAACTTCAGCTTGTTGGCAACAGCCCAGTGACTTATTCGATTCAAGTCCTCTTGAAGTCTTTTGGTGGCTAATAATAGTTCGGAAGGCGGGAAGGACAGGTATATTTGGAAATCGTCTGCATAGATATGGTATTGGGAGTGACGGATAAGAAGGGGAAGGTCATTAATATAAATAGCAAACAGAGTAGGAGACAATGAGGAGCCCTGAGGGACACCAGAGGAGAGGGATCGTGTCTTGGATGGAGGTTGTCCTGGAACGACTACATACTGCGACCAATCTGAGAGGAAGGATTGGAACCAGCGCAAAACACTGTTGGATAAAGATAGACTTTGTAATTTGTTAAGGAGGATGTTATGGTCAACTGTGTCAAAAGCTTTGGAGAAATCTAAAAGGATGAGGATAGTTAGGTTTTGGTGTTCAATGGCGGTTTGGAGGTCGTGGGTTATTTTCAGGAGAGCGGACTGTGTTGAGTAACAAGGTCGAAAGCCAGATTGGAGAGGGTTAATGAGGGAACGTTCTTCTAGGAAGTTTGAAAGTTGAATTTGTGCAAGGCGCTCCAGTGGTTTTGAGAGGTTAGAGAGGAGAGAAATAGGACGGAAATCATGGGGTGAGGCGGGATTTATAATTTTATTTAATGGTCGGACTAGAGCAATTTTCCAAGAAGAGGGGAATATGGAATTTTGTAGAGAAAAGTTGTAAATATGATAGAGATGGGGTATAAGGATTGGGAGGCAGGATTTTATTAGCTTTACTGGGATATCGTCAGGACCATAATCATTGGTGTGGGATTTTAGGATAGTGGAAAGTAATTCGTCATATGACACGTGGGAGAAAAAGAAGGTTTCTGGGGTGAAGCTATGATGTTCGATATCAGCAGTAGGTGAAGGGCTAGAAGCAGAGGATAAGAAATGGTCATTGAGAACATCTGGGGTAACTGGGAAAGAACTCAGGTTATTGGATTCTGGTGCGGATAGTTTTCGAAGGATTTTCCATTTGGATTTGGAATCAGGAGCATTGGAAAGGGCAGAATGGACATAGAGGGATTTGGCACGTCGGACTGCGGATTGGGTTTCGTTGCGAAGTTGTTTGAAAGACGCAAAATCAGCTGAAAAACGAGTGCGACGAAATTTGCGTCTTGCTGCTTCTCTTCTTCTTATCATTAGCTTTATTTCTGGGGTTAGCCAAGGAGCAGTAGGACGGCGTAAGGTTCGGGTTTTAAGGGGAGCATGGAGGTCTAATACGGATTGTAGGTTTGAGGTAAGGGTGGAAACCATGGGATCTATAGAATTATAGGAATATATGATGTCCCAGCGAAAAGTATCCAGGTCAGGTTGAAGGGATTCATATGAAAGGAGGTCTAAACTACGATATGAAACAACTTTTGGAGTAAAGGATTTGACGGGTAGGTCGTATGAAATCTGGATAAGATCGTGTGATGAAAGAAAAGGAATAGGACGCTGGGAAGAAGAGAGGATTTTCATGGAAGAATCAGAAATGTGAAGGTCTAACCAGGTATCAGAAAATTGTGTGTGGTGGGTAGGAGAATAGGGAACGAGGTAAAGATTGAGGGAAAACATTAGGTCCGTAAGATAGGATTTATCACTGGATTCTGATAGCATATTAATGTTAAAATCACCAGAGATAATGATATTGGAATAGGTAGAAACCAGTTGGACAAGGGAGGACTCGAAGGTGTTGTCGAATGGGACACGAGGAGGTCGGTAAACAATGGCATATAACAGAGGAGAAGAGATGCTTGAAATTTCGACAAACATGTATTCTAGGTGAGGAAAGGAAGGAGAAATGGATAGAAGTAGAATTTTGGCCTTAAGGCTGTCGTGAACATATAGCCCGACACCATCTCCCGTGCGATCAGGTCTATCATGTCGTAGGAAAGAGTAATTAGGAAGGGATACTTGGGAGGAAGGGATATAAGGTTTTAGCCAGGTTTCTGATACAGCTATTATGTGATAAAAATTATCAAGGAAATATTGTTGAAATTCATCATAGTGGGCAATTAGGGATTGTGCATTAACGTGACAGGAATTCAGGATATTAGTCAAAACTGTGGGTGTGGAGGAGTGGAATAGCAGGAAAATGGATCGAGGTTGAGGAATAGGATATAACAACTTTTTATGCAGTATTCAATTTTAAGATTTGATTGAATGTGAATATTAACAATTATATATGTAAATATTACAACACTTATATGAATATTAACAATTGAAACAAAGATACTAATGGAATTCTAATATGAATTAAATATACAAATAAATTTTTAACGAAAATAAAATTATATGAAAAGAAAAAATATGAGTAACATTGATTAAAAAAAGAAAAAGTAAATAGAAAAAGATTATAAGCAAACCAAAAATAGCATTTCATCTGTGACAATAAAGTAACAATACATGTAGTAAATAAAATATCTTCAATATGAAAAAGTAAAATATCCTCCATATGTAAAAGTAAAGCATCTTTAATTTAAAAAATAAAATATCTTCAATGTAAATTATTAAAATGTCTTCAATATAAAAAAATAGAATTATTTCGATATAGAAAAATAAAATATTTGTATCATTGAGAACGTGACGCGCATACCAGGGTCAGTTGAAGACGTCCAAGTCGCTAGGCTTACCTATAATCACCGCCGGGTGGCCATCGGATTGCCTGCACCTGACTCTTCCTCCACTGAACCAAACATATTTAATTTTCGATGTCACCTTTTTCTGTCTCGCCAGCCAGTAAAGGTGCTTGTTAGTGGGGGTCATCGCTTCACTGACGTAGACGCGGTGCGACTCGTTATCAGTCCAGCCTCGGTGACGAGTAGAGAAGTCCCTTTTGGTTTTTCTCTGTCGCACGAGCTCGTCTCTCATGGTCTGTCTCACAAACCGTGCGATTATAGGGCCAGGGGTGCCTTGTTGTTTGGGCCTGAGCCGTACGACGTGGTCCAAATCCTCCGGGCTCAACTTGACGCCCAGGCCTGCACCGACGCTGAGTATTGTGCCTACAATAGTTTCTCCCGACTTCTCCGGGATACCACTTATTTCTATCGTATTTCTAAGTTGATTTTGCTCAGCGTGATTTAGACGGCCCTCTAGATCTGAAATTTTCGATTTTAAGAAGTTGTTTTCAAAGGTTAATTTTTCCACTAGGCATTTTTGTTCCCCTAAAAGTGTTTCTATTTTTTCTAATTTTCCATATTTTCGTAGGAAAGCTCTGACTGCTTCTGAAGCGTTTGTTTTATTTCTTTCAGCTCATCTATCGGCTGAAGCTTCGTCTTCATTTCTTTTACCTCCTCCGTGAGAGCCCTTAATAGGTCAATCATTGAACTGCTTTCTTTGGTAGGCGGTATCCGTGATGCAGTTTCGCAATCGGCACACGTCCAGTTTTTCGAGCTGTCAAAGTCTGTAGATTCAGCTTTAACGCATTTTATATGAAAAAAATTTTGACAGATGACGCAGGCTAATCTCGCTTTGTCATCTCGGCCAGCTGACTTATTACAAATTTTACAACTAACCATTTTAATAAATAGTATACTTTAAAGGGCGTATGAAATTAATAATAATAATAATATAAACCTGAATATTTATACAGCGACTGAGAGGATTAAGCTTGCCAAACAAACTGTCTCCCACTGCTTCAAATGACGAAGTAATCCTTAAGTAATAATTTTCTTGATGTTTTATCACTTTTTCTAATAATTATCACTTAAATCGAGCATTAATAGTTCACACATGAGAACATTCAATAACTACGTAAATTTTCTACCGGAAAGTAGGTGAATAACTATTGAAATAGGACAATAATATAGAGACAGGCAACTGAGCACTTGACGGGACCAGAGAAACTCTAAGAACTATATATATATATATATATATATATATATATATATATATATATATATATATATATAAATGTAAAATATATTATCAGCTTATTGTTCTTCAATATATGTGCATTTGCTATAATATATAACACCAAGCCTAGAAGAGAAGGCTCGATTATTTCAGGATTTTATATAGTGAAATAGCCTAAAACAACTGAAGAATGATGGAAAATTAGTATCCCATAACTTTGTTTAAAGGAGAAATTATTAAATCTAATGCCTGATACTGGCAAGGATGGGAATACAAAATCCATTATATTTATATATATATATATATATATATATATATATATATATATATATAATAATAAATTATAATATATATATAAATAATAAATGCATTACTATTCATAATAAACTGACTTTAGTTTACTTGAATATATAGTCTTCCCTTTGCCTTATTCATCGCTTTTACTTCTATTTATTTCTGTTGTTTTTTAAAAACATTTTTTGCTGTTTATCTAGAACGTATAAATTATGAAAGAGAAGTTAATCCTTACTTCTTTTTGACTTTTAATACAGTCAACTATGCACTATTGAAAATAATTATCACAATTATTTACAGTTTCCTTTGACCTTAAATTCTTACTAATGTGTTATTTATTTCTTTTCCAGATTGGAAGTTTGTGAAAAATGGTAAATGTTAGAGAAAACATTAGAAAAAGGAAGATGAAGATTCGCCTTAAATAAATCATTCATTATTTATGATAAAAATGATATTCTGTCTATATCTTTATTATGCAATATCAATTATATGATACTTGTTATGGTTTATAATGTTTTATAAAATTATTATCCTGTGAATTTTGTTTTATTATTTGTTTAAGAATACAATAAGCCTAAAAATATATGTACGTATTTTATTCACGTGACATCAAAGGTCAGGAAGAAATTGATTTCTAAAGATAAATATAGATTTTAAAAATGATCATTGAGGAATAGAAAATGTATTATTGAAAAAAAAACGCCATGTCCAATACAAATTCACAGGATAATAATTTTATAAAACATTATAAACCATAACAAGTATCATATAATTGATATTGCATTATAAAGATATAGACAGAATATCATTTTTATCATAAATAATGAATGATTTATTTAAGGCGAATCTTCATCTTCCTTTTTCTAGTGTTTTCTCTAACATTTACCATTTTTCACAAACTTCCAATCTGGAAAAGAAATAACACATTAGTAAGAATTTAAGGTCAAAGGAAACTGTAAATAATTGTGAAATTTATTTTCAATAGTGCATAGTTGACTGTATTAAAAGTCAAAAAGAAGTAAGGATTAACTTCTCTTTCATAATTTATACGTTCTAGATAAACAGCAAAAAATGTTTTTAAAAAACAACAGAAATAAATAGAAGTAAAAGCGATGAATAAGGCAAAGGGAAGACTATATATTCAAGTAAACTAAAGCCAGTTTATTATGAATAGTAATGCATTACAATTTATTTCATTATTCACCACTTTAAAATTGTTTAAGAATGATAATTCTAAATAATTAATTATATACAAATTTATTATTATTATATATATATATATATATATATATATATATATATATATATATATATATATATATATATATAAATATAATGGATTTTGTATTCCCATCCTTGCCAGTATCAGGCATTAGATTTAATAATTTCTCCTTTAAACAAAGTTATGGGATACTAATTTTCCATCATTCTTCAGTTGTTTTAGGCTATTTCACTATATAAAATCCTGAAATAATCGAGCCTTCTCTTCTAGGCTTGGTGTTATATATTATAGCAAATGCACATATATTGAAGAACAATAAGCTGATAATATATTTTACATTTATGTATATATATATATATATATATATATATATATATATATATATATACATATATATATATATATATATATATATATATATATATATATATATATACATATATATATATATATATATATATATATATATATATATATATATATATATATATATATATATATATATATATATATATATCCCGTTATTAGTTGTGACAGAGCTGGAATTATATATATATATATATATATATATATATATATATATATATATATATATATATATATATATATATATATATATATATAATTCCAGCTCTGTCACAACTAATAACTTCTGTACACATGACTGCAGACAGTATCACAAAAACTTCTGCTTGGAACACAGTAGAGAGTTAGCCCAATGGTAGACTTAAGTTGATGGCTAAATCCTCTATGTAGACACCCGCTCCTGCTAAGCTGGTCGAGTCTTTTCTTGATCCATCCGTGAAACAGGATAGCTTGTCTATTTGAGTGGCTACTGACCCTCGTTCCCAGTCGTATGTACTAGCATATGAGCAACTCACTTTGGAATCTAGATTAAGGTTTTTATCAAGTGGAGGAAAGCTACATTGAAGGATAGGAAGCTCCTTTTCCACCACTTTGGCTATCACTGAGTAGCCTGTAGGTTCACCCCGCACTTGGCCCTGTCTGTTTTCTTTAATTCTCAGATGGGCCATAACCGCCTCACCCCTTAGTCATAGGTTAAGCCGTGTTAAGTATAGAAGGACCTCTAAAGCCTTGATAGGTTTGGTACGAAACTCTCCCGTAATGCTTATGCATACCATCCTTTGAATGCAACTGAGCATCAGAGCATGGGAGGCCATATTCAGGGCTGTCCACCACTCTAAGCTTCCATATTGAATTCTAGGTCTTATAATTGCTGTGTATATCCAGTGCAAGACCCTAGGATTAAAACCCCAAGGTGGTGCCCACAGCGCGTCTAACATAACATAGCATGCCAAAAGGATGCTATTGCTTTAATTTTGGTTTCAGCTAAATGGGGGCCCCAGTTTAGTTTGAAATCCAAAATAATACCGAGGTATTTGACCTGTTGACTTAATTGGAGCTGTTTGCCAAAAAAGGTTGTAGTCCTAAAAACATCCAGCTTCCGTTTCTTGGTAAAGAGAATCAACTCAGTCTTAATTGGATTTACCGAAAGTATATCTTTATCACACCAAGTCTGAACAATATCACATGCGAACTGAGTGCGCGCAAAGATGGTGATAACAAACGTACCTGTTATGAGGATTACTCCATTATCTATGAACGCCTGGGCAGAGAATCCAGCATCCTCAAGTCTTCTTAATAACTTATCCATTACAAGGCACCAGAGCAGTGGGGATATGCAACTCCCTTGAGGCCACCTGTGAAGGCCCTGCGCATCTAGTCTGGTGTCCTCCTCTGAGACAACTATTGTTCTGTTTAACACAAATCTGATCCATCTGACTATCGCAGCTGGGACAAATATTTCTTTTAAAGCTTTGCAAATTGCCTCAGGCCTGGTCCTGTCAAATGCCCCTTCAACATCGAAAAAGAGCCCTAAGATGGATTCTTTATATACCAAGGCCTTTTCTATTTTTCCTACTAAGGAATGTAGGGCAGTTTCTGTTGATTTTCTCTGGAGATATGCATGCTGTTGAGGATGGAGTGGTAGGACCTTGCTTGTAAGGTGTACTGCTGCCAGCTTCTCCAGGATCTTAAAAATAAAGTAGGATAGGCTAAAGCTGCGTACGCACTTGTAGCAAACTGCCGTTCCGTTCCTCCGAATCGAACAAATCTCATGATCGGGGCGGCAAAACCTCAAAGAAATGATATTCGGAAGAACGGATCGCTCCGTTGGCGATTTTTCGCATCAAAGAAATGTTCGGAATGGGGTGAGACTAGTTTCGCTGCCAGGGTAGATATTTGAAGGATTGACTAAAATTAGTTATGATTATTAGTTAGTTATTAGTTATGAAAAGTGGGTCTCCATTAGGTGGTACAAAGTGTCCACAATGCTGGAGGTCAAGAGACAGTTGGTTTCTTTAAGACTTCCAGTGGCTGCTGGGCATCGTTCCCAAGCAGCTTAACAAGACGAGAGGCTTCAGGCGTGCTTCCTATATTGCCACAGAATATACGCCAGCCATCCCGTTTATGCTTCCTGATTTATTTTTTTTATAAGTTAGAAGCGGCACAGTACAAAACCCAGTCAGCCTTCTGTCTTGATTTATATGCCTTGTTATAGGCCTTCCTTGTAGCCTTTTGTAACTTAGACAACTCAGTGGACCATCACCTAATCTTTTTCCCAGGTTCTGCCTTTAAAGGGCAGGCCTCCTCATATGCGTCGTGTACTATTCTCTCTAAGATGATTGTTTCTTCGTCTGTCTGAGCTTTGGTTTGAATTTTGCCTGTGGAGTGGTATGGGCATCTATCCAACCTTTCCCTGAATTGATTCCAGTCAGTGTTTCTAGAGTTTCTTTTCAGGAATGGAGGGAGGGGAGGAGTTGTTCAGAATTAATCTTAAATTAGATCATCCTATGGTCAGATGTTAATATCCGAGGTGATCTTCCAGTCCTTGCAAAGGTTCGTAATTTGACTTGAAGAGAATGTAATATCTAAAACCTCGCTTCTGACTCTAGTGACAAAAGTAGTCTCGCTACCTCTGTTTAGTATCTCTAATTTTGTAGAAGCTATATATTCGACTAAGGGTTCCCCTCGCTAATTCGTATCTGATCTGCTCCACACAAGGTGATGGGCGTTAATGTCTCCACCTACTAAGAGTGGTAGATCTATCTCTCTTGCAAAGCAGAAGAGACTATCTATATAATGATAAGGTGGATCCAAATTATGGGGCACATATATAGAAGCGATTATCAGTTTTAAGCTTTATAGTACTGGCCTTGATTGTTATGGCCAGGGCCACCACATCCTTCTTGTTTAACAGGGTAGAGGTAGTATCTGCAGATCTATAGAGGCCCAGATACACACTCTCGATGCTTCACATGAGAGTGGACGGATGATTCTTCCGTCAATCCCTCCCCCCCCCCCCTCTCACAGTCCTTTAATCATTCCCCTAAAACAATTATGTTCTTGTATTAAGACGAGAGTGGATTTCACCCCCGAAAGAAGCTTCGCCAATTCAGCCGCAGTCGAATTATTATGTTGTAAATTAATTTGTCTTACCTCAATCGCAGCGAACTCCATAATCGTGGAAGATGGAGGAGAAAAAGTGGGAGAAGCAGGGGCCTATTAGCGCCCGTTCCTCTCATTATCCTCCTGCGAGGGCCGAGGTCTAATATGTGTAGAAGACGCCCTCCAGACGATCAGCGAAACCAGCTCATAGCTAATTCGCCAACCTTGCGCCTCCAGCCAGGCGATCGTACTGCCCGGTACTCTGAAGTTGCCCCTCAGATGCCCCGGATCGCCTTCCACTATCAGAAACTGCCACTGGTTTGTTCCCGCCAGATCTGGGTTCTGATATTCCAGGAGACTGACCAATCTGTTGGATTCGATCGCCTCGGCCCCCAGCCCAATAGCAATTCTAGTGGGCCAGGGAGCCTCGGCGCACCGCCTCAAATCTAATGCAAATCATGATTGCATCCACAATCATTTGCTGCTTCCATCACGCAATAATTGGGGAATGTCAACTTTTCTACTTTATCATCAACAACTCTTTCTGCACATACATGCATATATATCAGATCGCAGGACCTTCTTCCGCAAGGATAAGCCTCTGTTGAAGCCATAATCACACCTACAGACATAAATATTTTTTTTTTGTTATCTTAAAATTAAATTAAATTTTTAGAAAGATGCTGGAACGGGATCTCAGAGGAGAGTTTTGAAAATTTGTTCATTTATGTTTTGTAGAGTACTGATTACGAATTTAAACTTTGTTACGCGATTTTTTCCGAAAGTATAAAAAAAAGCAACAAAAAAGCTTTTTGTGTTGTTTTGCTCATACATGTAAACAATGCGCTATTCGAATAAATTCTAATATTTATTTTATAAAAATTAAAGAAGAGTAAATCATCTGCAATTTTGATTCTGAAGATTTTCTTATTTGAACGCTCTGTTTTAAAGTTAACTAGATTCGATAAGAGATCCATTCGATAATTAGAGTAAAGAGATCCAGTCTTATTATCTAAATTTAAATATGCACCCATCACTTTAGTGGATGTAGAAAGGTCATTTTCTACATACAAATATCTTTTAAATGATAGGACACAATTTCACAGAAGAACATTTTGAAAAATATTTAATTGTTAATTATAATTGCGAATATTTATACATATATTGTAACGTTCTAAAAATAACACTAGCTTTTGCGAGAATAGAGGTCCTTCAAAAGGTCCTTATTTCAAAAATAGTCGCTTTTAACATTGATACAGACTTCAATAGATCCTGGTTAGTCATTAAATCACACATAAGAATTTCAAAAATCAGACATTAGAATAAACGCTAAAATAGGACATTTTAATAGTCGACTACTTCTTCGCGAATAAGAGAATGGATCAGAAAATGATTTAGGTAAGTGTGCTAGATTAGGGAGGGAGGGAGGCTGCCGCTGGGAAAAGCCAATGTTATTTATTTTTGTCTCATATTGATTATTAGTGTGAAGGCAGATCTACACGTGCCTTTTTAGTCGTATTTCCCCCGAATAAAACAGACTTGGTCGAAGATCAACGGAGAGGGGCGGGAGTGCATTTCCTACCTGCTTCATAACCCCTAGACCAGGGATTCCCTCCCCTCTGGCTACGCTGCTGCTGCAAACCATTTTCCCTTTTCAGATAACTGTGTCTATCACTAGCTCATCTTATGACATTAAGATTAGAGATTCATATGCATAAAGAAAATAATAAGTGATCAACAAAGTAATATTAAACCAAAAAACCAATATACATTACATAAAATGCGCTTAAGAAAATAATAAATTTAAAATAAAGCTCAAAAATTCAAATTGATATCACAGAACAACACGAACAATAACATTAACAGCAGCGAAAATTCTGCAGATAAAAGTGTATCCATCAAAAATAAGCAATTGGCATAAAACACAGTTTGAGGCCTTTCAATTAAATATCACAATATTTCATATTGCAAGGACCGACTGGTTGATGCGCGGAGAAAGATTTTAACTAAATTCAATTCGGGGCCCTCGAAAAGTTAAAAGCATTTACACAGCTGTAAATTAAAAAAAAAATTGAATAAAATTTTTATTATTATCTAATAGCAATAAGTAACCATCAGCCTCTAAAAATAAACCCTCCCACATCCTAATCTCTATCTTTGTACTTCCTAACTTGTATAAATTAACTAATACTATTACTGGGGTTGTCACAATTATGAAACAAATATTATTAGTTCTTGTAATTTGTACTCATGTATTTATGAACTGGTACTATTTATTACCTTTATTATAACCTAAGGAATCAGTGGGCCAATTAATAACCAATTAATTAATGTGAAAACGTATTTTTGAAATCTTATATTTAAAATGTTCTCATAGGAACTTCTATTATAATAATTTGTATTAGAAAATTTCGGCAAGAATTTTATCAACAGAAGATTTATAAGAAACTTCTAATGATATAAGTTCTTAAGAAACTTTTTATCAGAAGGTTCTTTTGTGTTGAACTTTTACGTTAATACTTTAATTACAAAAGTTCTTGAAAAACAGCAAAACTGAAACTTTTTGAAAAAGTTCTATTACTGTTTATTGCCCTGATTATAAAGGATGATTTTATTAAGAGACACTTTAATCAAAGCAATAATGGAAGATCTTTTTTTGACAACTCATTTGTCAAAATCCATCGCCCTGATAGCAGGAATAGAGATCTACAGTACCGTATTAATATATTGTAGTGATTTATTTATGAAACGTTTATTGATACAATGAAAATAAATAACTAATCGAAGCAAACAGTACCCCCTCCAACGCGAAACCAAGTCCCCTCTCCAGCTCCCTGCATGTAAATGAAAAGTTAAAGGGGTTTAAGGAAAGACAGTAGGCAAGTCTACAAAGCTAAACTTAAAAAATAAACAATTTCTGTATTGGACGTGGATACCCACTAGGATATGTTTTTTTTGTTTTCAATTATAGCTTTCAATTATAGCTTGTCTATTCTTCAATGATGATTCTCTTAAAATCTGTATTTACCCATGCAAATCAATTTCTTCCTGACCTTTGATGTCACATGAATAAATACGTACTGATATTTTTAGTTTTATTGTATTACTAAATTAATAAAATAAGAAAAAATACGCAGACTAATAATTTTATATAACATAATAAAAAAAACGCAAGAAGAAAAAATACGCAGGATAATAATTTTATATAACATTATAAACCAAAATAAGTATCATTTAATTTATTTTTCATTATCAACATTTAAACAGAATTTCGTTTGTATCAGAAATTATGATATATTTAAGACGAATCTTCATCTTACTTTTTCTCATGTTTTCTCTAGCATCTATCGTTTTTCACGATCCTCCAATCTGAAAAATAAATTAATAACATATTAGTAATAATTTATGGTCAAAGGAAATTGTATATAATTGTACAGAAATAAATAGAAGCAAAAGTAACGGATAAGGTAAAGGGAAGATTACATATTCAAGTTAACTTAAGCATTTATCAAGTTTATTATAAATAGTAATGCATTACAATGTATTTCATTATTCACTACTTTAAAATTCTATAAGAATAATAATTGTAAATAATTAACTGGATACAAAATTATAAGATGTATATATATATATATATATATATATATATATATATATATATACATCTTATTACAAGGTAAAGAGAAGATTACATATTCAAGTTAACTTAAGCATTTATCAAGTTTATTATAAATAGTAATGCATTACAATGTATTTTATTATTCACTACTTTAAAATTCTATAAGAATAATAATTGTAAATAATTAACTGGATACAAAATTATAAGATGTATATATATATATATGTATATATATATATATATATATATATATATATATATATATATATATATGTGTGTGTGTGTGTGTATATAAGATATCGTCATTTCATACCTCTTCAATATATAAGTATTTGCTATAATATGTAATACCAAGATAGAAGAAAAGGCCTGATTGTTTCAGGAATTTTTATAGTGAAACAGTCTAAAACAACTTAAGAATGATGGAAAATTAGTATCCCATAATGTTATTTAATGGAGAAATTATTAAATCTAATGTAAATAATGATTCCATACTCTCTCCACAATCATTGGCTCTACCAACGTCGCAATAATTGAAGAATGTCTTCCTTTCTACCTTGTTATCAACAACTGTTTCTGCACATACAAATTTATCTTTCCAAATGCAGGTTCTGTCTCCGCATCGGTACTTTTCACCGGGAGCCGCCAGCATACCTACAGATATAAATAATTTTTTTTTGTTATCTTAAAATTAAATTACATTTGTAGAAGAATGTGCCAACCAAAAAAAAAAAAATTAAACTTAAGACTTTTCAAAATGAGTGAAACTTAGTATTTAGTTCGATGCATAAATACAGTCAAAAATGCATAGTTTCAATTTCATTTCACTTTTATTTTTATAATTATAAATTTTTAAATTACTAAAAAAATCACGTTTTCGCTATGTTTTAAATTCTTTAAAAGCCCAAGTTACTAAAAAACTATTTGTCCTATAAAGCTAAAACTTGCAACTTGGACCAATCCTGAATATAAAACCGTATCAAGAAAGAAATATTTATCGATCCGATCCAAAAATATAAAGTATTCGTAGTTTTCACTGCAACCCTAACTAGGACCAGGACCACCTTAACTACTGTGCTAAATGGGCTATTAGGCCAATTAATAAGGGATCCTGGTTTGAAGTAAGTGTTGGAAAGCTGGAAATAATTTTGATCTGTTCATTAAACGTCAGATAGTACTAACCTTTGCAATAGTAATTTTGCTTTTTAATAGTAAGTTTGCTCCCGTTCTAAGTGATGAGTCAAGGCGGAGGGAGTGGGGGAAACACCCAAATTTTCGGACTTTTTTGTGGTTTCGGCCTATAACATTTAGACGGCCCACCCTATGGAAAATTGTATCCGATTATAAATTAAAGAACATTAAATTCAGCGTATGATGAGTACCTTAAATGTTAAGGTCGTTTTGACAGAATAATAAAAAATGTAAATTGAAAAACATCTAGACCCCAGTTGAGACCAGAAAGGGATTACGGAGGAAAGTTTTGAAAATTTGTTCATTTATGTTTTGTAGAGTAATGATAACGAATTTAAACTTTGTTACGTCAATTTTTTTCCAATAGCATAAAAAAAAAGCAAAAAAGAGTAAATTATCTACAATTTTAATTCTAAAGAATCTTTTGTTTGAGCGCTCCGTTTTAAAGTGTACGCGATTCGAAATTATGAGGCGGAATATCTAAATTAATCATTGAGCAAGAGCTCTCGGAGGAAAGTTTTTAGAGAAGTTCAGAAATTTGTTCCTTATGTTTTTTAGGGAGCTGATTACGAATTTGAACATTGTTACCTCGATTTTTTCCTGGAAGTATTAAAAAAGCAACAAAAAAAATGTATGCTTAAACTTTGAAATCATGTATTATTCGAATAAATTCAAATACACATTTTATATTAAATTATATAAAAGCAAATTACCTACAACATTGATTCTTCACTTCATGAAACAAACTCGAAAATAATAATCTACCTTGGGCCCACAAAAAACAATCGTGGATCTCGCCAAGTACTCTAAAAGTAATACCGAACCATATAAATATGCCCACTTTTCCTGGTTTCTCAAAAAACAGACCAAGCAACTGCATAACCTTTCGTAAATAAAGATTCAACCCATAAAATTAAACTACTCAAATTATGTTGCATATACACTGCCGAAATTAATGCTATAGCAGCCGCACCCCACTTCTGCACGACTTTGACCCATAACAATATTATAATAATTACAGATTCATTAATCTCATTAAAGGGCCTAAATTGTATGTATCCAGAAAATCCAATAATTTCAAATGCCCATACCTAATTAACAACTCCATAAAATCTAGGTATGACTTTATAAGGGTTCCCAGCCACATAGGAATTATTGGAAACGAACTGAACGACCAAGCCGCAAAAGAAGCGCTCGCGCTACTTGGACGGGTAAAGCATTTTAACACCAACAGAGCTAAGCAAACCCCTCGAAAAGGATATTAAAGATAGACGGTAGTCCATGTGAAATAAAAGTCCACCGAGAAAATTAAAGATTATAAAAAAAATAAGTAAAGCCCTGGGGTACATCCAACCGCAAATGTCGTAGGGAAGAGGTCGTACTAACTAGATTGAGAATAGGCCATACGATCCTATCTCATCACAAAACAACCACCACCGAAATGCCAGTATTTTAATTACAATATCGAAGTAAGCCATATTTTCCAGAAATGCCCATATTTCACCTCTCATCTGAATATTTATGATTTAAACCCTGATCTATCAATAACTCTCAGAGATGACTACGCAACAATAGAATCAGTCTTCAAGTTTTAAAATCGAAGAAACCTATTATCAGACAAAAAATTATCTAGAAGGAGATATATAGTAGATGACTAGGACCAAATTTATAGTTTTTGAAATTTTTTATTAGTGTGTGTCTGTGTGTGTGCGTGCGCATGTGTGCACATATGCCAGAAAAAAAATAAAGAAAATATTATAGTTGGGAAAATAATAAAGAAATTAATAAATAGCGAGGAAGTTTTACGCTATAAAATACGAACGAACGTAATCCGTACCCTGTAAGCATAAATGAGCAGATTTTTAGAAATTCCTTAAACTTTCCACCGAAACCCCTTGCTAAAAGATTAATTTCGACATACTACCTCCTAATTTCGACTCGCATTCTCTTCAAAACAGAGCGTCCAAAAAAGTATTTAGGATTGTTTTAAAATCTAGTTGTGAACCTCCCTTTTTGGTTACTGCTTGATCACCGGAAGTGGTAGTTTACGTGAAGGTCATAATTGATTTCCATCAAACATTATCTTTAAATGCTATGCAAAATTTCTCAAATTTACTATTTATAACTTATATATTGATTTAAATAACATACTAGAATTACTTTCATCAAAAATTATATTAAAATATAATGTAAAACATCTTAAATTTGGTAAATAGGACTTTTATATCGATATAAATGTATTTACTAGATTTTGGTTAAAATTAGTGAGCCGAAAAGGGTACTTTACTTGAAGGTCATAATAAGCTTGCATCAAAAATTATATTTAAATTAAAAGAGAAATCATATGTTTCGGTAATAAATGCTACAAACGCAATTTGGTTTCCAATCCAATTAAACATTTTTATTACTTGTTTTTAGTGTTAAAATTCAGTGTAAAATACTAGTTTTTCTCCCCATTTGTGAGATCAACAAGTCTGCAGCATGAGAATAAGATATTTAAAGTTAAGTGGGTTTTTCTGCCTAAAATGTCGAAACTGCCGATTTCCAATTCTTTATCCAGTGATATTGACTGTTTTATTGTTGTCACGGAACACGAAGAAATATCTTGGAAACTAGTTACCTACTGAAGGAAAACGACATATAATAACGGAATGAGACCTCCAGTAACAAGAGTGTGGGTTTTGTGTGCGTGTGTGTGTCAATAGATGAATGTCGAGACGCCGATTGTCAATCTTCGGAAACTAGTAATCATATTCAGTATCACTTTTTGAGCCACGAATTTATAATTTAATAGGCGTACAAGGAAGTCATGTGTTGCCCACATCAGATATTTACTTCTAATTTTAAAAGTTTTGGAGATTAAGCAGACCAACAGCATTGATTAGTACAGGCATGTGGTACTTTCACCTGAAATTTCTAAGATGATCTTTTTTACCTAAAATTGTTCTCGGAAATCTAAAAAAAATTAATCTTTTTTCGTTTTTTTTCTCTTCATCTAAAAACCATGCATTTTTTTCAGCAACATAAACCCATACTAAATCAAACAAGAGTAGATTCTTTGTTTTTGTTTGGAACATCCGCTCTTAGTTTACCCTACAGTCAAATGAGAACCAGTATGGGATCTCGGTAGAATGTTTTGTAGAAGCTCTAAAAATTTGCTCATTAATTTTTTATTTGGTGCTCATTAAGAATTTCAACTTACAATTCCTTCCGGAAGTATAGGAAAAAGCAAAAAAGTATTTTTTTTTTTTGCTCATAACATTTAAAGCTTGTACATTTCGAATAAAGAAGAATAAATTAGCAACAATTTTTATTCTAATCATTTCTATGTCTGCTCGCTTCGTTTTTAAGCAAACGAAATTATGGGACGGAATATCGAATTTATTTTTTGAATTTTTTTTTTTTTATGTTTCTTTGAAACAAATGAGATAACAAAGTTGAAATTCGTAATCAACGCTCCCAAAACCATAAATAAACAATTTTTCAGAACTTATACAAAACGTACCACCGAGGCCCCTCTGTCTTGTTCCCAGTTGACTTGAGAATTCATCAAACATGCACGCTGACAATGTAGTAGGCTTATATGTGTGAGTATATATATATATATATATATATATATATATATATATATATATATATATATATATATACCCAGGATGGCAGAGAGAATTCGGATGTATTTAAAACACTTGTCTAATTGTCAATTTTGAAGGCACAGGATTTAAATTAGACGCAATTTTTAGAATAACTAAGGACATTTTTATTAAAGAAAAAAATGAAGTTAATTATGGAAAGTTATGTGAGATAAATGACCTGCGGAGACAAAAAGGTAGTTGACCGTCTTGTACTCCGGAGAAAAGAAACTCAGTTTCAGACGACCGTCGGTCGATTACCAAATAATCTTTTCGAGATTAGTGTGCCGTGTGTGCGAAAATCACACCCATCTCATAGTCCGAGAGCCCGTGACTCATTTCTTACAAAAATTTGGCAGTGTTGCCAAGTCACCACTGTATTTCTCCCCTAAAACTCCCTAAATTCGCCAAATTAAACGGTAAACTTATATAAATTTTCATCTAAATCCTCCAACTTAAACCCTAAATGTTGAATACTATTTTCTATTAGTGTAACCAAAATTACCCTCTAGTATAAGATAAGAATAAATGATTAGAAAAGTAAAAAATACTCCAGAAGGTGAATAAAATCCTGAATCTAGAGGAAATACCCCAACCTAACAACACTCTGCTTTGGGCATATTAAGCGAACATGCCCAATATGAAAAATGCGCCTCTTCCAACTTATAGCCGCTGGAGGTCAAATAAACTCGACATTTTACGAATACTTTTGGTTTTTCACCTATAATTCCCAAAGGATGCATTCTATCGAATAAACTATGGTAAATAAAATTAAGGAATCCCTCTCTCCCCCTCGAAAAAAAATTCTTGCGCGAAAGGACAGAGCAAGGTGGTATTTTATCCGAAAAGAGATAGTTCATCATGAAAAAGAAATTTTGAACAAAGAAAAAGAAACAATCAGAAATTAAAAAATAATTGAAAGTAAAAATAAATGATTATTTTTGTTTACGAAATAATATGAAATAATAATCAAATCTGCAGAGTTATTGTGAAATGGAAGAAATAAATAATGATTAACGAAATGAATATTATTAAATAAAAACCCTTTGAAAAATTGATAGTATAATTATGAATGTGGTTTTACTTACAGGGAACTAGAACCAGACATACCACAAGAATCTTCATCTTTCCCTCTCTGACTGTGGAGTTGAGGACAAGCCGGCTCCATTTATAGCTGTCTAATTTATTCAGTTAAGAGGGATGATGAAGGGATGAGGAAACTTGGAGCAACGACGAACAATCCTGAGAAATCCTCAACTTGGCAATACGCAAAATTAATTGGTCAAAAACAATACGACCTTATTCGAAATTAATTTATGGGAAGACAGTCTATGAATAAAATTAAATTGCATTTATAATTTATACATTTGGCGATTGTATTGATGGATGCGTTGCTTATTTTATTTCTATAGGATGCCCTCCAAATTCCATCATTCCAAAAAGGCGGCCGATTAGAAATTTCAAAACGCCCATAATGTTATTAATAATTAATAATAGGTTTAAAAAATAAATAATAATAATTTATAATTTAGTTGTCTGTTTAATTATTTACTACTATTTGCGATAATCGTCATCAGGGCGATTTGCTACTCTTTGTAAGTAAAACTAGAATGTATTTCCTTTATTTCACAAAATTAAATATAAAAAGTTTTCATTGTAAAATATGATGGTTATTCTTGATTTTTTTTTTTAATCAATACATCTTGAAAAAAAATTACATTACAATTAACTAATATCTGATATGGACACCCATGACTTCCTTCTACGCCTATTAAACTATAAATCGGTGGCAAAAAAGTGAATATGAATTTGGTTAAAAGTTTCCGAAGATAGTAACATCTCAAAAACGACACGCGGCGTCGTGATGTCCATCTATTGACACACCCCCACGCACGCACGTACGCACGCTTGCGCTCGCAGACATACACACACATGCTTTGGTTTCTGGAGGTCTCATTCTGTTATCATATATCGGTTTATTTCCGTACCTAACAATTTTCCAAGAGATTTTGAAGGTACACGGTTTAAATTAGACGCTATTTGTAGAGTAACTAAGTAAAGTTTTATCAAAGAAAAAAAAATGAAGTTAATTATGGAAAGTTATGTCAGATAAATGACGTACGGAAACAAAAATGTAGTTGACCGTCTTGGACTCCGGAGAACAGAAACTCAGTTTCAGGCGACCGTTGGACGATTACAAAATGGTCTTTTCGAGATTACTGTGCCATCTGTGCGAAACTCACAACCATCACATGGTCCGTTAGCTCCCTCCCCCTCCCCCCCGTGACTCATTTCATATAAAGGTTAGGCAGTGTTGAGTTATTAGTGTAACCTATTAGTGTAACCAAAATTACCCCCTAGTATATGATAAGAATAAATGATTAGAAAAGTAGAAAATTTCCCAGAAGGTCAATAAAATCCTAAATCTAGGGGAAAAATCCCAATCTGGCACCACTGAGGTTTGGGCATATAAAGCTGCGTACGCACTTGTAACAAACTGCCGTTCAGTTCCTCCGAACCGAACAAATCCCATGATCTGGGAGGCAAAACTTCAAAGAAATGATATTCGGAAAAACGGATCGGGGCCAATCGCTCCGTTGGCGGTTTTTCAACTTCGAATCAAAGAAATGTTCGGAACGGGGTGAGATTAGTGTGGAAGTTCCTCCGTTATTCCCGTCCGTCGACCCCCTTCTCTTGTATGTTCTGTGAATTTTCATTATATTGTCAGTTTGTGTTTGGGCATGGTTAGCTACTTCTTCGTGATAGAGAAAGCTAATTAAGCATGGAATGAGAAAAAGATAAAATCCTCCACCAACGCGGTTTTTTTCTTCCTTTTCTTCAAAGCATAATCAATCAAAATATACGCGGCTGCTGACACTTGCTGCTGAGATGATTCTTGGGCGAGAACTCAACCACAACTTCAAAGGAACGCTCGATTCTCCCGATCGCCTTCCTGTATCCAATTCGTACGGAACGATGCTCGGAACGCTGTCTTGTTCTTCGAAACAATGTTTGGATCGGTGGTACGGTACGGAGGAACGGAACGGCAGTTTGTTACAAGTGCGTCCCAGCCTAATCGAGAAGCTTTAGCGACGCTATAATCCTCCTTATTATTCTTCGGAATAAAATTACTTAAAACAGCTAACTGGTGTGGTCAAAAACAAATTGTTAAGGTTAATTTTTCTGCTTAGTAACGGTGAGTTATCTTTTTTACGCTCCAGATATTCTATGATAATTTCGCATTGATATTTTGATAAGAAAGCGAAATAGATTAATTTGTTAAATGGCCCAAACTCGATCCACGCGACTTCGAGTCAAATAAGCCATACATTGCTCCTGCAACTCAAACTTTATAATATGTACAGCCTAACTATATATTTTCATCTAATCTCAAACTTTTCTTCGATTATCCTAACCATTTCTAAATTATTCCGGGGCATGAAATAATATCAAGTAATAAAATAGAATAGGAAAATAACTTTATTCGGGGACTAGTCCCCTTAATAATGGATCAGAATAACGCAATTAAATAAATAAAACAGATAAACCGTCTACCGGCTTCCTCACTATTTCGGTAGGCTACATAAAGAAAAACAAATGTACAAGGAAAAAGTAATATAATGTTTTTAATCAATTATTTCGACTTATTTCGGAGTCCATTTAGTGAATTTTGTGTGATATATGATTTCTGCCTGGTAGAAAACGGCATACAAGGACTAAGTTCATTTTGAATGAAACTAGTCAGATAAACTATTGTATGACTTAGTATTGTTGTCAGATGAAAATGGTTAGCTAAGTGAAGAATTGAACTGCGAATTTTTTGCATTTTGGCTTAAACGCCTACGATATGTTTCCCTGGCATCAGTCATAAATATCTAGCACCAATTAAGGGTTGCATAGCACGCCAAAAGCATAGGATAGGCTTATTATTACATAACTAAAATACAGCATTGTTATTAGAAATTTAAATCAGTCGGATGTTGTGAAGGTTACAGCATTTAACAAAATGTATGTAATTTAAATTTTATAGCCGAAAGATTATGCATATGAGGAGAAATAATTATAAATGACCATTAACAGTAATTAGGCTTAACTATTACATCATATGCTGAATTAATTATAAGAAATAATGAGAATTTAAAGTAACATCAACAGTAACAACCCAAAATAATACTGATAATATTCCATTTGTTTTAGTTTTGTCAATTTCCGACTTTGGTGGATATAGGGCCGTAATATGGAATCAAAACATAATGTTTTTTTTAAATATGATTGATAGTGGTTTTGTTGTACCCGTTATTTTTTGCTATGGAATATATTATTTCAATTTCTTTATTATAGTTCTTTTTATTTAATGGTATGTTCAAAAGACGGTAAATCATGCTATTAAAGGTTGCGAGCTTATGTGCTATCGGTCTCCTAGCTCCATTGTTTACAACGACATCCGTGTGTGTGGGTCTCTGGTAAATTCCAAATTCATGATGTATGTTTTTTATTGAGATTTCTAAATCTAAAAAGTTTATGGGTTTTTTTTTTCCAGTTCTACTGTGAATTTAATCGAGGGATGAATTTCGTTTATTTCCTTTAAAAAAATATTTATTTGTCTTATCGTACCAGACCATAGGCATATAAGGCCTCTACATACCGATACCAGTAAATGTTGAGCTAGTTGAGAATTGTTTGGGTCAAGATTTTTTTGTTTTAATTTGTCCATAAATAAATCTGCCAGAAGGGTGAGGGAGGGGAACCCATCGGTAAGCCTTCTTCCTTTTTGAAGAATTTTCCAGCAAATTGAAAATAATTATGTTTTATACAGACTTCAAATTGTAAAGATCTAGTTTTTCTAGCGGTGCTAGATTCGATCGGAAGATTAACTGTTTTAGCGAACAATTTCTATTGTTTCTAGTGGTGGGATACTTGTGAAAAGATTTGTGACGTCGAATGATATTAATTTCGCGTTATCCGGAATTACTATATTCTTAATTTTTTTGACTAACGCTATAGAGTTTTCTACCGTGTGTTTGGACCCTTTAACCGTTTACCTATAAACATGCTACACCTACCTTTCGTTCATTGTTAGTTCAATGCGAGAAGAAACTGGTACAAACTTTTCTGTTTGATACAATCCATTTAAACCTTGGTGAGTACCAACATGTATTTGATTTCTTGTCTTGATTAAAATCATAATTCATAAATGTGTTATAATACTGATTTATATTTATCTAATTTAATATGTATAATAATACCAAACTATATATTGAATTGCTTATTTTTGAATGTTTTGTGTGTTCCTTGAGCTAAGGATGAATGTATAACATTCGAAACTAGTTTTCAATAAAACAAATTTATAGAAGTGGCAAATAATTTATCAATCCTTAATTAATTGATCCTTCTATACCATCATGCGGATGTCAACTTATTTAAATTTTTGAGCACCCAAGGGAATGTAAAAAGCTTCTTTTTTTTTTTTTCGATGATTACACTATACAACTCGTTTTTTGTGTCTGGTCAAAGACCGTAATTTTTCATCATATTATGCCAAAATAGAGTGGAATATGACCTTCCTATTGAAGAATGTTTGGTTTTGTGGCGGGGAGCTTGTTCACTCTAATTTGGAATCCTGAATTATTCTTAATACGGTTGTTAATTAATATGGTTGTAATGTCATCCCATGTTGCCTCTCTGCAAGGCAGCTGATTATTCTACAGCTTTCTCATTGGTCGAAACATTAAAAGGAGACCAGTAATTAAATAAATATTTTTTCTTTCATTTAATATTATAAGGGCGATTTAGAGCGCATTGCTGGTGAATTTTTCAACAACTGTCTAAGCCTTGTTTATGTTTTGAGAGTGAACATTGTCCTTTGTTTAAGGTATTATCGCTTGGTTTAAACTTAAAATTACATTCTCGAGCCACCATCTATTTAGTTAATTGTGAATCATTCGCGAGTGATGTCGAAATCAGGGACAATGGGACGGCGTTGCAAGCATGCAGTGGACAGTTTTTGTTTTGTATACGGCATTTTCATTAAAGTGAGGGATTCAAAATATGTCCTAAAATCTAACCCTCAGAATCATATTTTGGAATCCCTGTAAGCAGCCAGGACAAATTGTGGGTCCACATTTCACCTGTGGGAACTGTAAAAAAAACTTGGAAGGATGGTATAGAGGGAAGAAGCGTGCCATGAAGTTTGCACAACCAAGGATTTGGAGGGAACCGACTGACCACGTGAGTAACTGTTATTTCTGCTTATATGACACGATTAAAGGGCGAAGACGTGCAGATTTCCAGTTCATGGAGTTGGACATCCCATCCTCCAAAGCTCCTAAGCCACATACACCGGAGTTTCCAATACCGACTCCACCTCATCCAGAGCACATGGAAACTGAGTGTCTTTTTTCTTCAAGCGATTCTAGAGGCAGTGAAGGCCGTTGTTTTGACCCGGAAACTGATGATGAAGGAGGGATACCGACTATTTGTGGAGTCTCATTAGAGAGAGTTCCACGTCCCTGAGGCGCTCGAGTGGGAAAACTCATTTTTGACTGCAATGACTGCTCATTTTTGATTTATTTTAAGTGAATTCTGAGTTTATTTTGTTTTGAATACAAGAAGTTTAAAATGTTTTGTGTTTGAAATATTGTTTTTGTGTTACAATTCGAATTGATTACAATATGAATATTTTAGATGTTTATATCTATTAAAAATATACTAAAAGCATACTCCTGGCTTCAAAAGCAAATATTTTGAGGAACCCTGTTCATTTTTCTCAATGTTAAGGTCTAACCAAGCAAACACAATCCCTTTCAACCCAGACACACAAAAAAAAGTTCAATTTCGTTGTCTAGTGTTATTCAACATTAAGGTTTATTAGTATGCTGAATCAAAATTAGAAATAATTTTTGGTGTGAAAAATCCATGAGGTTTTTACATTTTACTTAATAATTTAATCTTATGTACTTTAGCTCGAACAAACACAATATACGAGAAACGACCTAGCAAAACTCATTGTGGTTTTTATTCTATTAGAAACAGCGTTCAATTGGCTCACCTCTGTTGTAAAGTTCGCAATGATGTCGTTTTTTTAGGTAGATTAAGAATATCATAATCCGAAAATCGAAATCGGTAGCTTTATTATTTTAGCCAAAATAAACTGTATTTTTTTCAGAAAATCTGCATTTTATCGATAAAAAATTACAAACAATGGTTGTTTCCATTAAAATTATCTACGAAAAAATTCTAGTTAGATTTAACGTTAAAACTACCGCACTGGACTTATGGAGCGTCAAACCCGAGAAATTTTAGGTATTTCAAGATAAACCCGCTGTAAGTGGGTGTACTTTTTTCTAGAAATATGCATTTTATCAAAAAAGTTTTAAACAAAAATTATTCAGCTTAAAATCTTCTACGAAATGGGACAAAATGCTGGATTCTCTGGATATCCACCAACTATAGTTTTAAATGCTTAACCCTTATATTTCTATTAACGTAACCAAACTATATAACAAAAA
The DNA here is from genome assembly GCA_948150685.1 of Rhaphigaster nebulosa. Lineage (NCBI taxonomy): Eukaryota > Metazoa > Arthropoda > Insecta > Hemiptera > Pentatomidae > Rhaphigaster > Rhaphigaster nebulosa. Next base: position 58,658,910 of record OX411312.1, read on the forward strand.
TAAATGACAACAAATGAACAAGGTTTGGGCACGATGTGTCCGTAGCCAATTTGATTAAACATTTTTTGAATGATTCTACATTAGAGAAAAGTCGACGTATATCCTACCTTTTGTTCAATTGGCACTAGGAGGAGAGGAAAAATAAATTAAACAGACTGAAACTGCTTTATTTTGTTCAGGGTTAGACTTTTAGTCCAGGCAAAAAACCATTACTCGGTTTTATTATCGCTCCCAATGTATTTTGGGATGCTGAATCGGAATTTGTAGTTATTTAAGGAAATTTCTAAGTAAGTTTTGAGATATTCGGAAACAATAGAGAAATGATTGCATACTTTTCTTTTTGCGCTTATAATTTTAAAAGCGAATAATCTAAAACGTTCGAAATTGTGTATATGACTCATTGAACATTCAAAAATAATAGTTTTTTAAATTAATTTATAATATTAATTCATGGTTATTATTGGACATCTTACCTTGTGTTAAAATTACAGTCTCTGAAATAAAATTGCATGTAACGTATAGTAAGCTGATGTAACGGTAAGATGTAACGTATAGGAGATTGCATTCCTATCCGTTTCATAATCCTTGGAGCAGGGATATCCAGACAAGTCACAAGTTTCTTTGGGAGAGTCCAAATTAAGTCACAAACGCCAAAAAAGGTACTAATTCTGTCCCGGGAAGCTTTCGATAGTGTACTAATTGAGTCCCTATACTTGCGAATTGGGTGGCCTGGACCCAATAACTTTTTATCGGGCTCAGCTTATCAGCGTTATATGAGAGACACCTCGGATTGTTTCCCATATATTGTGAGCGTTCAAGCATAAATCACTATGTCCAAAATCGAAATCGGTAGCTTTATTATTTTAGCCAAAATAAACTGTATTTTTTTTTCAGAAAATCTGCATTTGATCGATAAAAAATTACAAACAATGGTTGTTTCCATTAAAATTACCTACGAAAAAATTCCAGATAGATTTCTAGTTAGTGATAAATGATTTCTGCCCGGTAAAAAAACGACATACAAGGACTGCATTTCCTATCCGCTTCATAACCCCTAGACCAGGAATTCCCACTTTATGCCACTGCGCACTAGTATTTGTTTTACGAGGTATTTTATACTGTAAATAATTTCGAACAGTTATAATCCCATTGGTTTTATTTATTTCGCATTTTATTTTATTGGTTTTATGCATTTTTATTGCTATCTGTTGCCTTATCCAGCTGAATAGAAAATAAATTGTCAAGCAAATTTCCTAAAAGTTGAGGCTGTACATCTTCAGCTATGTCATCAATTCGATGGGCAACAGTATTATTTGATAGAGGTATGGACTGCAATTTTTTGGCAAATTATCTCCAAACATAGTTTCTATAATCTCAATTGCAGCTGGCAGAATAAGCTCTTCACCGATGTTGTGAGGCTTTTTATATATGGCTATTCGATATGAAACTTTGTAAGAGGCAATCGTAGCTTTTTCATTCATAAATAAAGTTTTTTTGAAATGTGATTTTTGCTTTTCAGATGATTTTAATTTTAATTCAAAGAATTCTCGGGGTTCGCTGACACACTCAATATGAAGCTTTTCTAAATATCGTTTAACTTTATTAAGTTTCATGCTGTCTGCTGCCAAAATTTTTGAGCAAATGGCACACAATGGCCTATCTTCTCCATTTACTTCAGTGCTGGTAAACCCAAAATTTAAATATTCTTCAAAATATTTTCTTGATTTTATCTTCGAAACCACTGTGGTCTGTGAACTTTTTGATGCTTCACTGTCGTTTAATGCTTGCTTACGCCCACTTAAAAATGTATCCATGATTCTGTATATATACACTGTATAATTGTACTGCTATAATACTCTATAATATCGTTAATTGCTGATAACATGCAAATTTCAATTCACAGTAGAGGCAGAAGGATCGACTCGACTGAGACTGGCAGGAATGAGGTGCAACATTTATACCCGCAACGCAGACATTCTAGAATGTTCGAGACAAATCTATGCATTCATATTTTAAATATTGAATTGATAAATGATATATTTGAAAATTAGAATTGATATAAGCATTATGTGATTACGTAAACTAAATTAAACAGAAACTAATATTACGATTACAACACGATTTCAGTGAAAATTAAAGTGGGAGGGACGGATGAAAATTGATTAAAAATTGGGTCAAAAATACTGAAAGGTTAAGAAACACTGTCCTAACCAGACTAATATGCCCTAATATAGACCAATTATTATTTACAGCAATGCACCATAACAAACAATGAAGCCAATTTTCAAGACTATTACTTTTCATACTACTCAAAATTTAATTTATTTTAATTAAAATATGAGGTAATATTTACTGAAGAAACCTGGTGGAGTAGGCGCATCACACAACTTTCACTTATAAAAATTATCGATATTTTAATATTATCGTCATAACCATTTCCCTGCATTTTTTCGGTGTTGTACTATGTAAATGAAAAGTCAAAGGGCTTTAAGGGAAAGACAGTAGACAAGTCTACAAAGCTAAACTTTAAAAAACAAACAATTTCTGTATTGGACGTGGAGACCCATAGCGTATTTTTTATTTCCATTATAGCTTGTTTATTCTTCAATGATAATTCTTAAAATCTATATTTACCCATTGAAATCAATTTCTTGCTGACCTTTGATGTCTCAACAATAAAATACATACTAGTATTTTTAGTTTTATTGCATTGTTAAACAAATAATAAAAACAAAATCACGGGATTATAATTGTATTAAGCATTATTAATCAGAATAAGTATCATATAATTCATATTGCATTATAAACATATAGACAGAATTTCTTTTTTATCAGAAATAATGATTTATCTAAGGCAAACCTTCATCTTCCATTTTCTCATGTTTTCATCAGCATATATCGTTTTTCACGATCTTCCAGTCTGTAAAAGAAATTAATAACACATTAGTAATAATTTATGGTCAAAGGAACTGTATATAATTGTGAAATTTATTTTCAATATGGTATAGTTGACCTTATTAATAATCAAAGAGAAGTAAGGATTAACTTCTCTTTGATAATTAATACGGTCTAGATAAACAGCAAAAAAATGATTTTAAAAACAACAGAAATAAATGAAGTAAAGGTAAAGGGAAGATTACATATTCAAGGAAACTAAAGTATTTATCAAGTTTATTATAAATAATAATGCATTACAATGTATTTCATTAATCATCACTTTAGAATTGTATATAAGAAGGATATTTTTATATAATTAATTGGATAAACAATTATTATATATTTAAAGTGTATTGTCAGCTATTAGTTCTTCAATATATATGTATTTGCTATAATTATGCAACACAAAGCCTAGAAGAAAAGGCTTGATTATTTAAGGATTTTTTATAATGAAATAGTCTAAAACAACTGAAGAATGGTGGAAAATTAGTATCCCATAATATTGTTTAAAGGAGAAATCTAATGTAAACCATGGTTACATACCAGCTCCACAGTCATTAGCTGCTTCCATCATGCAAAAATAGGGAAATGTCTTCTTTACTACTTTACCATCAACAACTCTTTCCGCACATATAGGCAAATATATCCTATAGCAAGGTCTTCTTCCGCAAGGGTAAGGATCAGCTAAAACCGCAACCATACCTGCAGACATAAATAATTTTCTCTTTATTTTAAAATTAAATTAAATTTTTAGAACAATGTGTCAACCAATAAAAACAAAAATAGACTCAAGGCTTTTAAAAATGTGTGAAACTTGGTATTTATGTACGATGCATAAAAACTTTGTAGCACAAAGTTACAAATTTGTTTTCACATTTATTTTTTGAATTATACATTTTTAAAACCGCTAATTTTCGCTTTGTTTTAAATTCTTCAAAAGCCCAAGTTACTCAAAAACTATTTGTCCTATAAAGGTAAAACTTACAATTTGGATCAATCCCGAATATAAAACCATATCAAGAAAGAAATATTTATTTAAGAGCTGGGTCAAAAATATAAAGTATTCCTTGTTATAACTGCAATCCTAACTAGGACCAGGACCACCCTAACTACTGTGCTAAATGGGCTATTAGGCCAATTAATATGGGATTCTGGTTTGAAGTAAGTGTTGGAAAGTTGGAAATGGTTTTAATCTGTTCATTAGACTTCAGATAATAGTAACTGGAGAGAGTGGGAGAAACCCCCAAATTTTCTTATTTTTTTCAGGTTTTAAAGCGAACGCGATTCGAAATTATGAGGCGGAATATCTAAATTAATCATTGAGCAAGAGCTCTAGGATGGAGTTCAGAAGTTTGTTCATTTATGTTTTTTAGGGCGCTGATTATGAATTTGAACTTTGTTACCTCAAATTTTTCCTGAAAAATCAGTTTTCTTTTACTTATCTCTTTCAGAACTTCTCCAAAACTTTCACTGTGCGCCTTTTATATATTAATGGAAAAGAACTGGAAAAGTCGGAAAATGTGGGAGTTTACCGCAACCTCACCATCTTTAGGTAAAATGAGCTGGAATTCGGTAAGTAGAGTTTTCTTCCAAGCAGAACAATGCCATAAAAGTATGGGTAAAATTTCAGTTTCAGTCAAAATTCGACATGTAATTACACCAACTCAAAAAAGGGAACCCCGCTGGGTTTTTCGAATGTTTTAAATATTTTCACGCCTCTAAAACCCCACCAAATTGAGTTAGAGGGCTATTCCATTTGAAATTTAGATAAATTACCTACATATCACAAGAAGTTTCGTCGAAATCGGACCTGTATTAGCAAAGGTATGGCTATTTCAACAATTTAAATACCTTTTTAGTCGGATTTTTGTACGTGACAATGAGGAGAAAATTTATTAATATTAAGTCATTTATTTTTGTCTTATACTAATTATCAGTGATGAGGCATATCTACACGTACCTTCGTAGTAGTATTTTTCCGGAATAAAATAGATAATTGCACTGGGTCGAAGGTCAGCGGTGAGTGGCGGGAGTGCATTTTCTATCCGTTTCATAATTCCCAGAGCACGATCATGGAAGTTTTGGAGATGTTTGATATATATATATATTTATAACGTTTCACACGGATACTTCTTCTTCCTTCTTTCGTCTACGTGTCATTAAAATTTTGATATGCTATACCATAGATCGTAAATCAGAAAAATAATCGGTCTAAATTAAATATATATATTTTTTTTTTCCGCTACATTTGAGCACCTCCAACGGCCTCTTTTGGGTCAAATGAGCTGAAATTCGGCTCATATTGAAGATATTTCCATTAAAGGAAAAATTGTGTTATCTTTGTGCGAAGAAAGAATAGCTGTATCATTGAAAAAGTAAAGATGGTTATGAAAGAGATCATCCATAATTTAGAAAAATGTTTTTGAATGATTGGAATGTTGAAAATCATACTAATTCTAATGTAGATACGACTGATATTGTTGTTTGTGCACTACTAAACTAACAAGATTTAACTTTCACAAGTTTAGGTTTAAAACAAAACATCCTTACTAAAAAAAGATATTAAGAAAATAAATGGTCCGTTCAAAAATAAATGGAACTATGGAGTGAAAAAAAAATGCTGACTGGAAAAAGATCAACAAGTCGAGAGCCTTCAGTTCCAGGATGTCCTTACTTATCCTAAGGACCTTTGATTATTTATACAAGCAGTGGAGCAAAGGCTGCCACTTGTTCTATGCATATAAATCCCTAGCTTTTTAGTTATATGTATTATCCGAATAAAACAGATCTTCGACCCAGAGGAAGATTAGTGGAATGGAGGGGAGGAAGGGAGGGAGTACTGCATTTTCTATCCTTTTCAGCACCTCCAGATAATCGGTGATGGTTTCAAGGAACGGGGTCAAAACGACAATATTTTTTTGTAGACAGCAATAAAGTTTCACTTTAATAAGTTATACGTTTTCACACTTTTTCCCCCTTATCCACCCGTTTTATTTACAAAATAACGCTTTCACACAATAATTTCGAATTAATTAATATAGGCCATTCGTGAAAATCGTATCTCTGGTTAAAAAAAATTATCAACCAAACCTTTGAAATTACAATAAATAAAACCTAAACTACAAGAAATATTCCTATTAATTGGTTAAATATACTCACAGAAAATAAGACAAATTAATATGGCGAACTTCATGTTGCTCCGTTAACTGCCGGTTGCAGACGAAACCACTAGATAGTGTGCAGTCCGTTTATCCAAGGTTGATGAAGTCATGGCCAGTATTCATTGAGGGGATCGTATTCCAGCATTACGTTTTCGATAAACAAACACGTACTATCTGTTACAAGCTATAGCCTTAAAGATAATTCAAGTTTATTTCTTACGACTTTGAATTGCACTGGCAAATGTATACGTTACATTAGTGTATACTTGACCGAAATACAAATAGTAAATGGCAAGTTCTTTAAATTGTAATAACAAAAGAATTATCATTGTTTTTATTGACTAATCACAACAACTGTTTAAGCTGTTAACAAACTACAAACCATGTTAATATCTAACAAACTACAAACTACATTAACAAAAATATCGAGGTGGATGTTAACTTGAGCCATAACAATGGTGACTACATTTAAGAGAAGTCTAACAAGTCTTGTTCATTAAAAATTTTCAATATTTTAATTTCCAATTTAAAAACTTTTGGAGATTTAGCAGATCAATAACATTCATTAGCATGAGCAAATGGTATTTTTACCTGGAATTTCTAAGCTGATCTTTTTTACCTAAAATTGTTCTCGGAAATCTAAAAAATAGTAATCTTTTTCGTTTTTTTCTTCTCTCAACTTTTTGAAAAAACCATGGATTTTTCAAGCAACATAATCCTATACTAAATTAAAGAAGAGTAAATTCGTTGTTTTTGTTTGGAACATCCGCTCTCAGTTTACCCTACAGTCAAATGAGGACCAGTAAGAGATCTTGGCAGAAAATTTTATAGAGGCTCTAAAAATTTTTCTAATTTTTTATTTGTAGCTTATTATTTCAACTGCCATTTTTTTCTGAAAGTATGGGAAAAATCAAAAAAAGTTTTTTTTGTCTGCGTGTATGCTTGATGCCAGTCAAGTCAACTGGGAACTTGAGGGCGGCCTTGGTGGAAAGTTTTGGGGAAGTTCTGAAAAATTGTTTATTTAAGGTATTGGGGTGCGTTGATTACGAATTTCAACATTCTTATCTAATTTGTTACCGACAAACATAAACATTTATTAAACAAATAATTTCGATTTTCCGTTCTATAATTTCAACCCGCGCTTGCTTCAAAACGGAGCGAGCAGACATAGAAATGATTAGAATAAAAATTGAGGCTATTTTATTCTTCTTTAATTTAATATAAAAAGGAATATTACACTTTTTTCGAAATATAAAAGATATACAAGTTATGAGCAAAAAAAATATTCTTATACTTCCGGAAAGAATTGGAAGTTGAAATTCGCAATCAGCTCCAAATAAAAAAAATAAATAAATGAGCAAATCAAAACATTCTTCCGAGATCCTCTACAGGTCCCCGTCTGATTTTAGGATAAACTAAGAGCGGATGTGCAAACAAAAAACAACGAATTTACGCTTGTTTAATTTAATATAGGTTTATATTAAAAAAAATACATGGTTTTCAGATGAAGAGAAAAAAAAAAGAAAAAAGATTAATCTTTTTTTTAGATTTCCGAGAACAATTTTAGGTAAAAAAGATCAGCTTGGAAATCCGAGGTAAGAGTACCATTTGCCTGTACTAATCAATGCTGTTGGTCTGATAGTTCTCCAACAGTTTTAAAACTGGAAATTTTACAACGAGCAAGACTTGTTAGACTTCTCTTAAATATAGTCACCATTGTTATGGCTCAAGTTAAGGTCCATCTCGATATTACTGTTAACGTAGTTTGAGGTTTATTAGCCATTAACGTAGTATGTAGTTCGTTAGTAGTTTGTTAATAACGTAAACAGTATTTGTGATAAGTCAATATAAGCACTGATGAATTTTTCGTTTTTACAATTTAAAGAATTTGGCATTTATATAGAATTTATCAAGTATACATCAACGTAGCCTCTACATTTGCCTAGTGCAATTCAAAGTCGTCAGAAATAAATTTGAATTATCTATAAGGCTATAGGTTGTAACAGATAGTACGTCAGTTTGTTTATCGAAAACGCAATGCTAGAATCTGATACCCTCAATGAATACTGACCATGACCTCAGACCATGACGGACTCCAGACTATCTAGTGGTTTCCTCTGCAACCGGCAGTTCACGGAGCAACATGAAGTTCGCCATATTATTTTATCTTATTTTCTGTGAGTATATTTAACAGATTAATTGGAATATTTGTTGTAGTTTAGGTTTTATTTATGGTACTTTCAAAAGTTTGGTTGATAATTAATTTTAACTAGAGATAGGATTTTCATGAATGGCATATATATTAATCAATTTGAAATTATTGTGTGAAAGCATTATTTTAAAAATAAAACGGTAGGATAAGGGGAAAAAAGTGTGAAAACGTATAACTTATTTAAGGTGTAACTTTATTGCCGTTTAGAATAGTCTATTTTATTCGGATAATATTTTGCTAAAAATATAGGGATTTAGAAAGTTCAAACAGTAACACCTTAGTAATACTGGTCCAATTTCGGTAAAACATTTTTTAATATATCGGTAATTTGGCTACATTTCAAATGCAAGAGGTGTTCAGCCCTCCAACACAATTAGGAGGGTTTTTTGAGGTATGCAAATACTTAAAAAAATTGAAAAACCCAGGACGATGGGAGAAACAAGTTAAGACCCCAAGATATACTTCACACCAAAGATAATGATATTTTAACAGTAATTTTCCTATACTTCTCTATTATCGTTCTGACCCAGAAGAAATATATATATAAATAAATATATATATATATATATATATATATATATATATATATATATATATATATATATGTATATATATAATATTTAATTTAGACCGATTATCTTCCTGATTTACGATCTATGGTATAGTATATCAAAATTTTAATGACACGTAGAAGAAAGAAGGAAGAAGTATCCCTGTGAAACAATATCTATATATATATATATATATATATATATATATATATATATATATATATATATATATATATATATATATCAAACATCTCCAAAACATCCAGAACCGTGCTCTGGGAATAAAGAAACGGATAGAAAATGCACTCCCGCCACTCACCACTGACCTTCGATCCAGTGCAATAATCTATTTTATTCCCGGAAAATACGACTACAAAAGCACGTGTAGATATGCCTGCTCACTGATAATTAATATCAGACAAAAATAAATGATCTTTTCTCCCCATTGTCACGTACAAAAATCCGACTAAAAAGGTATTTAAATTGTTGAAATAGAATGAAGTTCTGAAGGGTACCAGTAAAAGAAAACTGATTTTTCAGGAAAAATTCAAGGTAAAAAAGTTCAAATTCGTAATCAGCGCACTAAAAAACATTAATGAACAAATTTTCGAACTGAGAAAGCGGAAAAAGTGGGCTTTGTATTTAGATTGTTCGCTATTATTTTTGGAGTACTTGGCGAGATCCAGGATTGTTTTTGGACGTTGGTGGGTCCAAGGTGGATTATTATTTTCGGGTTTGTTAAGAGAAGTGAAGAATCAATATCAGGTAATTTACTTTCAATTGCAGGTAATTTACTTTTATATTATTTAGTATGAAATGTGTATTTAAATTTATTCGAATTTTACATGATTTTCAAAGTATAAGCAAACACTTTTTTTTTTTTTTATGCTTTCAGAAAAAATTCTAGGTAACAAAGTTCAAATTCGTAATCAGCCCCCTGAAAAACATAAATGAACCAATTTCTGAACTTATCCAAAAACTTTCCTCCGAGAACTCTTGCTCAATGATTAATTTAAATATTCCGCCTCATAATTTCGAATCGCGTTCACTTACAACGGAGCGTTCGTAAAAATAAATCTTTAGAATCAAAATTGTAGATAGTTTACTCTTTTTTCCTTTTTTTATATTTTTGGAAAAAAATCGAGATAACAAAGTTTAAATTCGTAATCAATACTTTACAAACATAAATGAACAAATTTTCAAAACTTTTCTCCGAGATCCCTTTCTGGTCTCAACTGGGGTCTAGAAGTTTTCGATTTTCAATTTTGATTCTTCTTTCAAAACGACTCCAACGTTTAAGGTACTCATTTTACGAAGAATTTAATGTTCTTTAATTTGTAACCGGTTACAATTTTCGCTACGGTGCGCCATTTATATGTTATAGGCCAAAATCTGAAAAAAGTTTCCCCCACTCTCTCCGCGCTCACAACATAGGACGGTGCAAACTTAGTTTACTATTATCTGATGTCTAATGAACAGATTAAAATCATTTCCAGCTTTCCAACACTTACTTCAAACCAGGGTCCCATATTAATTGGACTAATAGCCTATTTACAACAGTAGTTAGGGTGGTCCTGGTCCTAGTTAGGATTGCAGTTATAACAAGGAATACTTTATATTTTTGGTCCAGCTCTTAGATAAATATTTCTTTCTTGAAACGGTTTTATATTCGAGATTAGTTCAAGTTGCAAGTTTTAGCTTTATAGGACAAATAGTTTTTTAATAACTTAGGCTTTTGAAGAATTTAAAACAAAGCGAAATTTAGTGGTTTTAAAAATGTATAATTCAAAAAATAAAAGTGAAAACAAATTTGCATCTTGGCGTTTTTCACTGTATTTATGCATCGTACATAAATACCAAGTTTCACTCATTTTGAAAAACCTGCATTTTTTTTATTGGTTGAGACATTGTTCTAAAAATTTAATTTAATTTTAAAATTAAAAAAAATGATTTATGTCCGTAGGTGTGGTTGCGACTTTATCTGAACCTTACTCTTGCGGAACAAGGCCCTGCCCTTTGATATATTCGCCTGTATGTGCAGAAAGAGTTGATCATGGTACAGTGTTAAAGAAGAAATTCGACAATTCTTGCAAGGTGGAAGTAGCCAATGATTGTGGAGCTGGTATGGAATGATTATTTACATTATATTTAATAATTTCGCCTTTAAATAATGTAATGGGATACTAATTTTAAATAGTTCTTCAGTTTTTTAGACTATTTCACTATATAAAATCCTTGAATAATCAAACCTTTTCATCTAGGCTTGGTGTTATATATTATAGCAAATACATATGTATTGAAGAACTATAAGCTGACAATACATTTTACATGTATATAATAATTGTGTATCCAATTAATTATATAAAAATATCATTCTTATATACAATTTTAAAGTGACGATTAATGAAATACATTATAATGCATTATTATTTGTAATACACTTGATAAATGCTTTAGTTTACTATTTATTTCTGTTGTTTTTAAAATCATTTTTTTGCTGTTTATCTAGACCGTATTAATTATCGAAGAGAAGTTAATCCTTACTTCTCTTTGATTATTAATATGGTTAACTATACAATATTGAAAATAATTATCACAATTATATACAGTTTCCTTTGACCATAAATTATTACTAATGTGCTATTAATTTCTTTTTCAGATTGGAAGATCGCGAAACACTTTAGATGCTAGAGAAAACATGAGAAAAAGAAAGATGAAGATTCGTCTAAAATAAATCATTATTTCTGATAAAAACGAAATTCTGTGATACTTATTCTGATTTATAATGTTTAATAAAATTATTATCCTGTGAATGTATATATATATATATATATATATATATATATATATATATATATATATATATATATATATATATATATATATATATAATAAATTGTATGTATAATAAAATAAAAGACATATTACTTAAAGACTATTAATGAGTTGAAAAAAAAAATTCTGTTAATATATATATATATATATATATATATATATATATATATATATATATATATATAGTTTTCCATGTATTCGATATTATATAAAGTTATTGTTGATGATTTGGTTATTATTGAATAGAATGGGTTTGGTACATCGTAAATCTATCAGAGTTGTAACCACTATTAAGCTATGGAACTATATGCGTAAGGGATATTTGATAGCATAGTATCAGAACATTGGCAATGATAAGTGAATCAGTTGCTGTTGAATTTACAATCCTAAATTTATCTATTGACTGTTTTGATTAGGCTCTTAAAACGATTACTTTTAGGCAGGCGCGAACGGAGAATGTTTGTTTTGGGGATTTCAATTTATTTTCGGGAGTGGGGGGATTTCAATTTTTTTGGGAGGAGGGATTTAATGAGAAGGCGATTAATCATTAAGTGTCTATAATCGCCAAATAGAGCTTACATTTTAAGGATAAGAATATTAATCCCAACAAATTCCATCAAATTACCTTTGTCCTACGTATCACTTTACATGTATCACGTAAACCAACTACCTCCTGTTCTACGGTATCCTTTAATAATATACCATCTATTCCTGCCGAACAGATCCGCTACCTAGGACTTCATCTTGAAAAACATCTTACATAGAACCCTCATACAAGATTGAAACGACAAGAAACTGCTCGTAGATTCCGATTACTACCAAATTTACTCGACACACGCTCCAAATTACCAATTTTCTACAGAAGCTCATATACATCACCATTATCAGGCCTATTTGGACATACGGGATAGAACCTTGGGGCACCACTAAACCATCAAATTCCTCCTGCATCCAATCCAAAATCCTTCGAAAAACCCTTAGTGTTCTTTATTTCGTCATAAATAAAATTATCCCTAAAGACCTCAATGTCCCATTTGTTGCAGATTTAGCCCGAAATAGATATACCTCCTTTAATTCCAAATTTCTTACCCACACCAACCCTCTTGTTCGTAATCTGTATTCGTATCCCTATGTATTTCTGATAATCCTTTGAGGCATCTGAAAAGGAGATAGCCATGGGACCTTCTAACTTATAATAGCCATTGAAGTGCTACCAATGGGTGGTTCCTTCACACGTCATTATCATATCTTATATTCATACTTCACATTTACTTATTGTATGATTGTAATACAGTTGTAAATTTCAATAAATAAAAAAAAAAAAAAAAGGTTAAGAATGAAAATTGGAACAAAATTTAATACTTATAATACAAAACTTTTATGAAAACCATATTTTTTAAAAAATTTCGAGAGAGGGATATATCACTCTGATCCCTCCCCCTGCGTACGCCACTCCTTTTGGGAACAAGAATACAGAAAAATAACGCTCCAACTGAAAAGTGGTGCATAACTGCTAAATATTGAAAATTAAAAAATATCACAGTCCTTTGTTGGTATAGATTGATTAGGATAGATACAATTGAAAAAAAAAAAACAGTGATTTTTATGCGGAAATAGTAAAATCTGAGTCTAAACTTCGATTTCTTTGTTTCAAATAGGTAAATCAAGCTTACGTACAATGGATTAAATTAAATAGGCTTTTCCTACCCAAGGAAAAAATCGAAGGGAAAGGTTATAAATACCAGGACCCTAATCATCTAGTTGAAAAAATGATATTTTTACTGGAGTTTCACGGGTCGGAAATAGAGATTCTGAAGATTGAAAAATAGACTTTGAAAGATGAGTATAGTATTGTAGCGATATCGTGGAAGGAGATATTATTCCATTACGCCAACAGATCTTGACCATGTCGGATATCAAGAAACAGGTAGTCTTAGAATTACATAAACCAGCGAGACGATCCTTTCTTAGGAGGAGGGTAATTCTGAAGGGTATCAATGGCCTATGGATGATGGATTTATTCGAGCTATGTTAATGAAATAACGCTAAAGAAAATAATGGCTACAAATACATTTTATCTGCAATTGACTGTTTTCCTAAATTCGCGTGGCTATTTCCACTGAATCAAAGCCCGGGGAAGAAGTAACATCAGCTTTTGAAAAGATTCTAGCCCGGGGTGGTAGAAAATCTTGTAACTTCCAGTCTGATCGGGAAAACAAGTTCCGCAATTATTTTTTCCAAACATTCTTAAAATCCAAACAGATAAACCATTACTCTATTTTTAGTGATATGAAAGCTTGCATCGTAGAAAGATTTATACGAACGATATATTATAAAATGTTAAAGGAAACATATGAATGGATTACAATGTACGAAGATCTTATAGCATAAAAATATTATTTCGTTATAAGTGTATAGCTAGGTAGAATTTCGTTTGTATATATTTTTATGGCGAATTATCTTCGTTTTTCTCATCGTTTCTCTAGCACTTGCCGTTTTTCACGAACTTCCAGGCTGTAAAAAAAAAAAAATTAATAACTCATTAGCAATAATGTATGGTTAAAAGAAATAGTTAAATTATTGTGAAATGTATTTATTTATCTCCAATATTGTATAGTTGACCGTATTAGCTATCAAAGAGAAGTTGGTCCGGGCGGGTAAGCTAAAAAGGTTCTAACTCCAAATTATTGGTCTAAATACATTTTTATTGTGTACCGGAATCGGTCTAAAATTTAGATCTTTAATGACTTTAGAAAGGCTTAAATCGAATTATTTGGATTCTGGAATTCGGAGTTAGCACCTTTCAGATTATCAGAAAAATAAGCTACGTGTATTTCGATGTATTAATTTGAATCCGATTTATTTCCTTCCACACTGCACACTATGTACATTGGTTTGAAAAGTTTTTTTCTAGCTTTGCGCAAATCGGGCTATATTCCATGGTGCAGACCATCTTTGGCATGAATTCATCAAAGGTATCTCCGACTGCTAATCCTAAGAAACCTGAGAATAGATTGAATTATGGCTTAAGTTTATGTAAAATGTTGCCTGTATTAAGGAGTGAAATTAAATCTGAATTATAAAGAAGCCAAGTGCGATGCGAACATAACACAACTTTATCTTACCACTCTATAATTTAACACAATTTTAAAGAGCTCACTGCATTATTTTTACTTTGTCATCACTGCATTATTTAAGATTAAAGTAATTGCTCTTTGATCTTTTTTATCAATTGACTGTTTATGCCACAAATTCCTATTTATTTATTATCTTCATGTATGCTTTTTACTTCATTGTACGAAGTAAAGGAAATATTTTAATCGCGAAAATTTTCGGTTTTCAGATTTCAACGGAAATACCCTTTTTGACCATCCCTGAATCCATTTTGACTAGTTTCGTCGTGACGTCTGTACGTACGTTCGTTCGTACGTAACTCGCATAACTCAAAAACGATTAGCCGTAGAAAGTTAAAATTTCGTATTTAGGATTATTATATAATCTAGTTGTGAACCTCCTTTTTTGGTCATGGCATGATTACCAGAAGTGGTACTTTACTTGAAGGTCATTACAGATTTTCATCAAACATTATGTTAAAATATTATGCAAAACTTCTCAAATTCGGTATTTAATACTCAAATATTAATATAAACAACATAATAAATTTTGGTAAACATTGGCAAACCGGAAGTTGTACTTTACTTGAAGGTCATCTTAGACTTTCATCAAAAAGTATATTAAAATATAATTTAAAACATCTCAAATTTGTTAAATTAGACTCCTATATCAATATAAGTAATTTAATAGATTTTGGCTGAAATTGAAGATCCGAAAGGGGTACTTTACTTGAAGGTCATAAGAAACTTACATCAAAAGGTATATTGAAATTTATTACAGAGATCATATGTTTCGGTGATAAAGGTTATAAACGCAATTTTTTCCACTCTAATTAAATAATTTTATTACTTGTTTTAAGTGTTAAAATTGATTTAAAATACTGGTTTTCCACCTCATTTGTGAGATGAATAAGTCTGCAGCAGGAGCATAAGAAATAAGTTAAGTGGGTTTTTTCCGCTTAAAATGTCAAAACTGTCGATTACCAATGCTTTACCTACTGAAAGAAAACGACATATAATAATGGAATGAGACCTTCTGAAACAAGAGTTTGTGTGTGTGTGTCAATAGATGAATGGCGCGATGCCGAGTGTTCTTTTTGATATACTGCAATCTTAAGAAACTAGTAACCCTCTATAAACTCACATGATAATACTGCGGGCAGTATAGGACTTCAATGGAAGTCTTAAGCCGAAAAAAAAAAAAAAAAAAAAAATTAAAATTCAGGATAAATAGTAATAGGATAAATAGTAACCAAATTCAGGATTACATTTTGAGCCACCGATTTATAGTTTAATAGGCGTACAAGAAAGTCATGTGTTGTCCACATCAGATATTTTAATGTTCTTAATATGTCATAAAGGGTTCTTTATCTTGTTAGTTAATTTGCTTTTATTCTATTTATAATAATAGCATAATGGCTATTAAGGTTCTTTGTATAAGTTTTGTAATTTTCAGTTTTTTTCTATATTCTACTATGTATGTTGCTAATAAGATTTTCATATTTTTAGTTATTTTTTGATTTTCTAATATTTTAGGAATGTTAAAATCAAATTTATGGTGTAGCATTATACTATAATGTGCTAATGTTATGCTAGTGTTATGCTATAACGCAATCCTGTACGGTTGGTGTTTTTTCATGTTTTTACAAATGGATATATGTTGGTTACCTCTAGTTTTTTTCAGAAGTTTTCCCAATATAAACCTTCTCACAATTTAGACAGTCCAATCTAAATATATATAATGTATTTTTTCTATCTAGAATATTTATTTAATGTTTCATAGTGGTTATATGATTAAGAGTTTAAGTCATTTTAAGTCATGAGGTGCTATAATAAAATATGTTTTAACTTTGTTGAAGCGTTGGGACTTATTAGGCGCTGATAGGGCTAAATTCCAAGTTGCAGTTCTTGTTTGATTTGCATTCATCAAACTTATTTTCGACTGCTAATCCTAAGAAACCTGCGAATAGATTGAATTATTCAAGAGTATAAGGCTTTAGTTTAAGTAAAATGCTGCCTGTATTAAGGAGAGAAATTAAATCTGAATTATAAAAAATCTAGTGCGGTGCGCGCATCACACTATTTCCCTTACCACCCAATAATAATAATCTTTTTTAACACTATTTTAAAGAGAACATAAACACTACTGGAAAAAATAAAAAAAAATCGAATAGTGACTGGCTATCGGAAATTAAATTAACAGACCATTCCTGATAAGTATCCCCTTCCCAAGGTTTGCTGGGAAAGCTAGGTCGTGCTTCCATCTTCACAGCTATGGATTTAAGTTCCGTCTTTCACCAGGTCAGAGTAGAAAAAGAATCAATTCCTAAAATCGCATTTTATACAGACTAAGGGCATTTTGAATTTCTAAGAATGCCATTTGGACTTTCTAACTCACCTGATACCTTTATGAGAGCCATGAATATTATTTTCTCGGATGTCTCCATCACTCATCTACATGGATGATGTAATTATTTTTTTCAGAAAATATGGCAGACCATATGAATTACATTGAAACCATGTGAAAACTAACCGAAAAAGAAATAAAAAACTTTTTAGGTTTGACCGGCTTCTATCGCAAAATGATTCCGGAAAGTACCACTTTAGTTGAAGGTTGCTATGTTTTATCTAGGTTAAGTTGAGCTTGATATATATTTAGCTGATAATATACTAATCTGTACATTGGGATGCCATTGGGCAATAATTGAAGATGGTTATCCCAAAATTATGTAAGATTATGAATAAATATGAATTACTTACTTTGTCCTCTAAATTGGATACCTTTCCAATGCCTGATTTGTGGTTACAATTATTTAATAATTAACCAAGATAATGTTTCTACTTTTAAGTTTTATAATAATGCTAATAACCATAATGTTAATCAAATTTATTGCTACCATACTTAATGAAATATATTCAAATTAATAATGGGCGTGGTTACTAAAGAACAACCTCCTTTCTAAAATTTATCTTTATTCCTCAAAATTATAATAATAAACTGTTACAATAAGCTGTTAACCACGGAATGATTCAGACTAGATCTAGCCATTAACTGTTCTAACATAAATCTCTTATCTGTAATAATTGGTGTTGATGGTCCCTCAGCATCTCTCCATCGGGTTCCCCTGCATACCTTAAGTCATCGTATATGAAGAAGCCAGGCATCTGTATCTAAGCAGAAGGAAGTCATCCTCAAAATCAGCCCTCCAGCGAGATCAGAGAAAAAGTACAGCGTCAAGCGAGATCCGGATCGAGGTAACCTTTTCCTGCCTCCTCGGTTTCCCTCCTCCTTTCTCCCTTGTTCTTCTTAAGAGGGGGTTGAAGACGTTGCTCGTTGGTTAGATCCCCGGCAGTGGGCGGTACCCTTGTCATTATTGGCCGACTAATTTTATAGAGGGAGGAAATTCTGGGATTTCAACGGATGGCTCCACCCCTTGTCCTGACATCCCCTGGGTGGTCCGGTCTCCGCTAATGGGTGGTCCGTCCAGGCCTTCATCATTTTTTCTAGAGGGAAGCCGGGTCCCAAGGGAGACTGTTTTCTTAAAATTGATTAAGTATTCCAATACAGACCATCTCTTGTCTTTGTCACACTGCCCACTTTTCGGTAGGTTTTTAAATTAACTTATTTCTTATATCTGAGGGAAAAAGCTGTGGTGACATCTGTCATCGCCTGTCAGTTACTTTTCTACCTACCTTATTATCATCTTTTGTTCGCACCTGGAGCTTGTTTCATAATATTAAGGATAATATTGTCCAATATCAATACATTGATAGAATAATCAATAAGGTCATAATAGATATTCATCAAAATTATGTTAAAATGTAATACAAACATCTAAACATGGCATATAAGTCTTTTATGACAGTATCAATAACATATTAGACTTTTGTTAAACATTGATAACCGGAAGTGGTCCTTTACTTGAAGTTTAGATAATAGATCTAAACTTCTCAAATATAGTAGTCATCCATCAAACATTACATTAAAATATAATGCAATACTTCTCAAATTTGCTAAATAAGAGTTCTATATTTGAGACGTCATAATCCAGCGTAGCTGTATCGTACTTGTATAAATAATAAAGGAACCGAAACCTCCATTTATACTTCAGCCAGCCATTGCAACTGAGATGTACGCTTAACTCGACGTTGGCGACTATTAAAAAGTTCATCCAATCGCTTTATTTCTCGGTAAAGGGCGAGTAATATCTCATTGTAATTGGTTGTCTTCTTGACGGTTTATGATCAAACAAGCGCAGTGTGTAATAAACCTTCAAACAACTTTTTAGGAACTCATGATAAGATTTTCGAATCATATCTCATCAGTGAAGTCAGAAAAATTATCCATTTATGGTTTTGGGAGTGTTGGCTACGAATTTCAACTTTGCTTCGTTGCTAATTCACTCATCTTTAATTTAATACAAAATGAACATTATGCCTTAATCGAAATATACATGATTCACAAGTTTTAAAGATTTGTCTTCGGCACCTCTTGGCGGTCTCACGTGCCACACCTTTACGGCGAGTTAAAGTGGCTCTTCCCCTTAGACAATATTTCCTTGGAACTTTCCTATATCGAACCATCAACTTCCAACACCCTTCCTACATCTACAACCTCCCACAATTCAAATCCTCGGTCCACGCACAGTAAACTAGATCGCGCCTTTCTAACCTCTATATCCCTTCCCACAGAACCAAAACATTTGAACGTTCTTTTCTTGCCCGTTCCATTGTCCTCTGGAATTCACTCCCTTCTAATATCCGACATTCTTCTTTTCTCACCTCATTAAAATTCCATCTTTTTCAACACCTCCTCACTTCCCAAAAAGACGCTGTCAATTCATGAAATTTCAATTCAAGATCAATATCTTGATTTGCAATAAATAATTGTTTCAATTATCATTCAAAGCTTGTGAATTATTTCATTATTTTTATATAGTTGAATGAAATTCTGTTTAGAAGTAAGAATTTTTTTTTAATGTTGTTTTAACTGAGGATTGCTCTACTCATATTATTTTTATACTTTTACTTTCTAAGGATTTTCTCTCTTTCTATTTTTTTTCTCTTTTCATTTCTTTTAGTCAGTAAAATTATGTTTATTTTATTTTTTTACTAGAAAGATATTATTTTTTTTCCCTCGTTACTAATATGTTTGATTGAGATTATTGTAAATATTAATTGACCTCTATAAATGTAGTCTTTGGCCAGACATTTTCTCTCTTATCTTTTTTACTTGTTCATACTTGTTATTTTTAAGGGACCTAGTCCAAGAATAAAGTTTATTTTTCTATTTCTATTTTAAAAAATTATTTCCAACGTTATACAATTTAATAAGTTCTTCTTTTATTAACTGATGCAGCCACAAACCTGGCTAAGGAAGGTTAGTTTTTGAACGTATTTTAGCTCAATTTGATTGACGTTACGTGTGCGGGAGAGTCCAAATTGAGTCTCAAATGCCAAAAAAGGTACTAATTCAGTCCCGTACAGGTTTCGATAGAGTGGAAATTGAGTCCCTATACATGTGATTTGGGTGTCACGGACCCAATATCTTTTTTCAACTATCATGAAGCTTGCTGGGTTGTTTCCCATATATTTTGAGCTGGTAAATTTGGTGACCTCTTACAGGAAAAACAAAGATATTCTCACAAAAAATGTTGGTCTAACAACTGTAATTTTAATTAGATTTTTGGTTTATTATTTTCAATAATAGACCTTTGTAATCGGCCAAGGAAAAAATATTTTTAACTTCCCCTCAAAATTTGAGGTTTTACGTTTCAAGAATCCAAATATCGAATGAAAAAAGATCCGTCCCCCCGCCGTCCGCCATAGGCCGTCCGTGGCTTTTCTTCGAGACTACTGGAACGATTTTCTTGAGATTCCGCACCAATGTCACCGGTCATCCCAGGTTGATTCTCGGAACTCGACATAACCATCCGTCTATTTGTTTCAAAATGGAGCCGATTAGAGATCTAAGCCCATAACTCGGCCATTTATAAAGATAGAGGGGAAATGCAAGGTGTTTTGGAATCAGCATAACAAGGCATTAAAAAAAAATATATATGTCTATAAATGCTTTTAGTTTATTATTTTCAATAATAGACCATTGTAATCGACCAAGAAAAACATTTTTGTAAACCCCCTCAAAACTTGAGTATTAAAGTTTCAAGATACTTTTTTTTATTGTATTCAAACGTAAGCTGGTGAAATTTCCTACAGAAGAAAAAAAATCATTTAAATCGGACCAGTATTAGCTGATATATAGCGTAATGAACTTCGTTGACTAATTCTCCAACACTGCTGGTCATCCTGGCCCTATGCCTCCTGACATCAATTGAGCTTCTGACTTCCTCGCATCTCTCTGCTTTATCCTTCCTTGGATTATTTCTGCACTTCCTTTAGCTTCCTTAGTCTTTCCTTTTTCTATTCCTATATGCATATCCAATATTACCTCTGTATCATTTTACCCTCTGATTACAGAAAGGAATTTGTATTGGGCGTGGTGACCTACAGCGATATGTTTTTTTTTTTCAATTTTAGCATGCCTATTCTTCAATAATAATTCTTGAAATCGATATATACCCATAGAAATAAATTTCTTGTTGACCTTTGATGCCGCATTTTCTGTTCCTTTCCCAAACATTTTATACCCCACCGTGGTGTTTTTAAAACCTATGGCGATAAAAATAAGATGAGAGTTGAATTTGATACGAATTTTAAGACTTCTACTGGAGTCTCCCTGAACGGTGTCATTATGACTTGGCAAATCTTGAAAAACTTGTCAGCGATGTCATTACAGTGTTCCGGAGATACCGTTCAGTGTTCGTGGCTGACATAAAACAAATTGAGAGGCCTAATGTACCAGGTGAGCCTAGACATTAATTTTGTTAATTTTCTATATTAAAATATAATATTCTATAAATTTTACAGTCCCCTTCTAATATCGTACAGAAGAATCAGCAATAATTGAAATAAAAACATCGTTGAATATCGTTATTGAATGCGATTCCCGTTATTGAATCCCTCCCCCCCCCTCCCTCGACTAACTACAAAGTACGTTAACAATAATATCGAGATGGACCTTAACTTGAGCCTTAACGGTGGTGACTATGCTTAGAATAAGTCTAGCAAGTCTTATTTATTGTAAAAATTCAATATTTTTATTTCCGATAAAATAAAATTTCCGGCAGACGAATAACAATGATTAGTAGTGACATATGGTACTTTTTTCTGGAATGTTTTGGAGAAGTTCTCAAAACATGATGATTTCTGTTTTTTTGGGAGCTGATTACGAATTTCAACTTCCAGTTTTATCCGGAAGTATAGGAAAAAGCGAAAAAAGTTTTTTTCTTTTTCGCTCATAACTTCTAAATCATGTATATTTCGAATAAAGCATAATATTCATTTTATATTAAATTAATTTTGATTCTGATCAGTTGGAAGTCTGCTAGCTTCGTTTTGAAGCTAGGGCGAGTCGAAATTATAAGAGGAAATATCGAATTTATTTTTTGAATTTTTTAAAAATATTTCTGGGAAAAACATTTCCATATTTTGCATATATTTCTGGGAAGTTGAAATTCGTAATTAACAACCCAAAAACCATAAATGGATAATTTTTCTGATTTTTCACTGATGAACTGATTTGAAAATCTCATTTTCAAACGATTACTATTTACTGAGTTTGGTTGACCATTTGCCAATCAAGATCCAATCATTAACCAATCAATAATGCCACCAACTACAATGAGATATTATTCATCTATTACTCGCCCTCTGCAAAGAAATTAAGCGATTAGATGAACTTTTTAATAGTCGCCAAGGTCGAGCTAAGCGTACATCTCAGTTGCAATGGCTGACTGAAGTATATATGGAGGTTTCGGTTCCTGTGTTGTCATTCCTTGTTCAAAATGCAACTCGGCTACTTCTTCCTTCTCCTTGCCTGTGAGTATTATTAGTTTAGGCACTAGTACGTCACAGGCCCTCTCGGTTCATCATTTCTATATCGCAATTTATAACAGCCTAAAGCTATAATAATGTTGAAAAATACGTATATAGACTACTGCCTTGAATAAACTCGACATCTCACAATACACAGTTTTTAATAGTAAATCAATTATTATTTATACAAGTACGTTACAGCTAAGCTGGGTTATGGCGTCTCAAATATAGAACTCTTATGTAGCAAATTTGAGGAGTATGAATCTATTATAACTTCAAGTAAATTATCACTTATACCATTGATGAATTAATTAATAAGCAGGCCAGTATGAGCTAAGATACCTTATAAGGACTACAAGATCCTTAATGCGACCGAACCTGCTCATACCAAGCCGCCAACCTATTGTCAACAATACGCTCTGTAATAATGTAAGAATGTAAGAAAGTATAAGTGGAAATTAACTTAATAATTTCAGTTTTTATATTATTTAATGGAAACATATTGTTGCAACATCCTGAATGTTTCAAATGGTTTAGGCTTACAATAGTTTTTTGATTTTTACAAATATAAAAGATTAATTTATTATTGGTATAAAAATGAATAAATAATAAATAATATGAAATAAAAGTTACTACATATATCGCCTACTTGCCGGACTAGTTCCCTCCACCAATACCAGTACCGGTACCAGTAGTACATATATCCAAATATCATTTTTGCTTATTATATATTCTTCTAATTGTTCTATTTCAATAGAACCTAACTTAATATTGTCTACATCCTCTAAAGTAAAATTAGTTACAACTTGTTGTTGAGGTAAATGTCCAGGAATTAAAAGTAGATGTATCAGATCATCACGTAAGTAATGTCGGTTTTTAAAAATCTGTCTGCTTATGTTGATATTACCAATCCATCCTTTATAATTGAATTGTGTTTACATATTATGTTGATTGTTGCATTACGTACTCTTCTATTTATCATGTTTTTGTTGGAGAAAATTACTTTGTGCTGAAACATCAATTAAAATGGATCTGATGGCAAATGACGGTGGACAGTAGAATGTTTCGATCCAAGTTTTTCTGCTAATTCTTCAACTGTTACGACAGGATTTTCTTCAACAGTAGCCTGCAGGAGTTCGTCAAGCTCTATTGGTCGACCTGTCCAAGGCTCGCATCCAAGTATCCAAGGTTTCCCGCCCGAATCTTTTCAAACCATCTCTGCACTTGCCGTTCACTGATGGTTTTCTCCATATATTTCTGCAAGTTCCCGATAAGTTGAAGCAGCTTTTCTCCTTTATAGAATTTCCAAAGCATAACATGGCGTAAGTGATTTTTGGAGAAATCCATTTTAATTAAAATTTTAGCACAGACTAACTAACTATCTCCAGCAAAAACACGATAAATAAAAGAGTACGTAATGCTATAATAAACAAAATACGTAAACACAATACAATTGTAAAGGAGGGATTAGTAAAATCAACATAAACAGACAGATTTTTAAAAACCGACATTACTTTTGGGATGACCTCATACAATATCATTGTATAAGTATACAAATCAGATATAAGCAATAGGTAAGTTGGAATTATTCGCAAATTGTTCTTTTTCTCTGAATTGATTAATGAAGTAGAATATAAAGTTGGTATTGCCAACTAAATTACCTTTCATCGTTTCAATAGACTTCATTAAATGAGTTACATACTGTTGTGTTTCAGAAATATTCATTATCATGAGATTTGGTTTTACAATCAGTAACTTCAATCATTAACGGGTTCATGATAAGCTAATTCTTTTATACATTTATTATTTAATAATGCTAAGTTCCTACAATATAATTCATAATTATAAATAAGACAATTTACAGATTGATATACATTGCTATTGTTTTTGATAATAGTACTTCTTTCATTATGTAATATTATTATTTACATAAGGGTATGGCGAAGCGAAATATAACATTATTCCACTTGTATTTCATGGGAGTTATATGAAATAGTAAATGATGCCAATGCTAGAAATTGAGCCAATTTAATTCAGTGTCTCTAGTTAATATATATATATATATATATATATATATATATATATATATATATATATATATATATATATATATATATATATATATATATATATATATATATATATATTTCTTTGAGAATTATAAATATTTGCAAATTGATCAGATTTAATAATGCTATGATGGAGTTGTCCTTTTATGCAGTGCTTTGTTGAATCTTCTAAATCTTTTACTTTTTCATTAGTAATGTCCAAATGGCGAGCAAATCATGATGCTTTAATTTTTGCAAGGATAAAACAGGCATTACGTTTGAGGTTATCTGAGTCTTTTAATGATTTAATATTGCTATATCTTTATTTAATTCTGAAGCTAACCTCGTATTAACTAATACTTAACCTGTTTTTTTCATTGTGTTCGATTCGATACAAATTTCTTTCAACTTGCTGTAAGATTGAATCGTACTTTTCCTCATCATCACAAGCGTTTCCGTCAACAAATTTATCGCTTTTCCTAGCCCATTAATGAGACCTCTTTTGGCACGTTTTTGTTTCGTTAAATGAGCTATACAAGTTAATTGGTTTTCGTGACGATAGGTTAATATAGAATGAAATATTTCAAATTCCTTTTCGGCAATAAGGATCTCTTTATTATTATCTAAATTCATAATTTCTGTAAATAATAAAGTTCAATTCTTATACTCTACAACCATTGCACCTGGTCCAGTCGACAGCTTTTGAATCTGTAAACATGCCGTTATTAGGAATCAGAAGAGTCGGAAGCGATAAGGCCACTGAATCCGGATGACTACACACATCAGCACCAAGAGACTGAAATGAACGTTCTCTTTGTACATCTTTTATTTTTTTATTTAACTCGAGCATTACTTCATCGATTTTTCATTGTAATTTTTCATCACGTTTTTGCTTTTTAATATTTTTCGCGTGGACTTTCTTCATTAAATTTTTTCGAGTTTTAATTCGTTTTCCTTTAATAGCTCTATGAATTAATTGTAAATTCTTATGGTAGTTATAAACTAACTGATCTCGTATAATTAGATGATCATTTGTTGTACTTGTGTTTACTCCGAAAATAATCTTGTTGGGTTTAAATTTGAATTTATTAATCACGAAGTTGTTATAAACGATAATAGCTAATTCTAATATTTCTTTAAATTGTTTATCCGGGTATTGTAAATGAATCACGCGCATTTGTTCAAAAAGGTTGGAACTTTCTACGTTTAAAGTTCCTAGTTAATTAGAATTTTGAGGGGTTGTTTTATGTTTTTCAATATTTAAATATTTTAATAAAACGTTAAATACTAGGTTATCCATTCCCGACCGTTATCGGTTGTTATTATTTGTGGCTGAGGAAAAATACTTAAATAAGCAATGTTTTGTATCTCTTTGATTGTTAGTTTCAGATAAGCACGTGAATATTGTTTTTTGGAAAGACGTCGAGGACGCAATGAACATATTTCCCATGACTAAATATAATATCCATTTGTATTTTTGTATTTTCTCAAACGATTGAATTTGTGTAGGGATTAATTTGAATTTAGGTTTTGGTGGGTGCCTATCATATTTGGTTTTTAAGCAAATTTTACATTTAGAAATCTAGGTTTTTACGTTCCTCAACATATTGGACCAGTAGTATTACGTTTTTAATTCTTCGTAAGTTTCTTCTGCTACCCTATGGTGAGTTTTAAATATATTATTTCTAATAGTTCCGTTTCTGATTCTATATTACTATTTGCAGAGCAATAAATCCCGTACGTCACATTAGGTTTTATTATTTGTAATAATAGTTTTTCTAGACCTCTTTGCCCTAAAATGAATATTTCGCTTCTAGTTTTTCTTTCGCACGGTTGGATATTTGTAGTTCCCGAAAAAACATTTTTATACAATTATTTGGTGTATCTCTATGTTAGCTGGCTTCCAATTATGCCTTCGGTTATCATATTCCTATTTTCTGAGGAAGATTCATTAGAATGAACGGTTGTAAGGCTTTCTTCATCCGTTTCGCTAATACGTAACAGGTCTAGATATTCAATAGGAAAACTCGATAAATAATCTTTTGCTTCATTAGCTTTACCCTCGATGTGTATGATATTGAAATAAAAATCTTCCAGCATAATTTTCCATCTTTTAAGTCATGCATTTTCCGTTTTGGAAGTTTTCATGTACTCCAAACGCTTACGATCTAAGTAAACATAAAATTTTCGACCGTACAGGTTTGGCATAAAATGATTGCATGCCCATATTGTAACATTCTTTATCTATTGTAGAATAGATTTGATCGGTTTAGCTGGGCGTTCTCGAGGCAAAGCAAACTGGTAATTCAACGTTGTTATGTATACGGCGCTGATAGCAAGATTGCTAGCATCCGTTGTTAAATAGAAGTCCTGAGAAAAGTCAGGGAAAAGATTCGGCATCGGTCGTCATATCCTTTTTTAATGGTCTGGTGAGGGGGGATTCTATTTTAGCATAATTAGGATTCTTTTGCGATAGAAGTCGGTCAAATCTATCAATTTCTTTTTCGGTTAGTTTTCGGAGTATGGTTTCAATGTGATTCATATAGTCTACCATATTTCCTGAAAAAATAATTTCATCCATATAGATGAGAGTATTGGGGACATCCGAAAAAATAATAGTCTTTTTCTACTCTGACCTGGTGAAAGACGCAACGTATGTCCATAGCAGTGAAGATAGACAACCTAGCTTTCCAAGCAAATTTTCTATATTGGGAATGGGACACTTATCAGGAATGGTCTGTTGATTTAATTTCCGATAGTCAGTCACAATTTGAATTTTTCTATTTTTTCAAGTAGTGTTTATGTGAACTGTTTAAAATTATGTTAGACATATTATTATTTGGTGGTAAGGGAAATTGTCTGATGCGCGCACCGCACTAGATTTTTTATGATTCAAATCTAATTTCACTCCTTAATATAGGTAGCATTTTGTTTAAATTTAAGCCTATTACTCATTAATAATTCAATTTATTCGCAAGTTTCTTAGAAATATCAGTCGGAAATAAGTTCGATGAATTCAAATCAAACTAGGACTGGACCTTGAAATTTAGCCCGATTGAGGCCTAATAAGTCTCAACGCTTCAATAAAGTTAAAAAATATTTTATTATAGTACCATAATGACTTAAAATTTGGTCTATATAGAGGGAATAAACTTCTTAATCATACAACCAATATGAAAGATCAAATTATCATTCTAGATAGACAAAATACAATATATAGATTGGAATGTCTAAACTGTGAGAAGGTTTAAATTGGAGAAACTTTAAAAAAACAAACTCAAAACTATAATTAACCAACATAACCAATTATATCCAATTGTAAAAACATAAAAAAACACCAATCTTACAGGATTACATTATAGCATAACATTAGCACATTATAGTATAACACAACACTGTAAATTTGATTTTGACATACCTAAAATATTAGACAAGCAAAAAATAACTAAAAATATGAAAATCTTAGAAGCAATATACATAGCCAAGAATGTAGAAAAAAACAAATGAAAATTACCAAACTGAAAAAAAGAATCTTAATAGCCATTATGGTGACATTCTAAATAGAATAAAAACAAATTACTACAGGAAATAAGCTAACACGATAGATAACTCTTTATGACATATTAAGAAAATAAAAAAAACATACATGAAGATAATAAATAAATAGGAATTTGTGGCATAAACTGTCAATTGATAAAAATGATCAAAGAGGAATCAGATCAGTCTTAAATAATGCAGTGATGACAAAGGAGTGCTACAGCCTTTAACAAAAAAATTGTAAATTAATATTTAATACGTGAAGTGAGGAAAATTTATATATCCTTGAAAAGAAACAATTTAAGGTAAATTATAATATTGTTTTATAAATTAATTTTCGTGTTATAACAAAAATCGTTTTGAAAGAAATTGTTTAGTGTAATTTAAAATATTGATTTTAGTTCTGAAGATGGGATCAATGCCCCGAAACGTTAACAAATGTATAAAATTGGATAATAAAAGTTACCATTTTGGAATTGCTAAAATTTTAAAGTGTACAGAATTGTCGTATTAAAATTGTTTAAAATACTATTTTATTGTATTTTTGTGACAGAAAGCTTGAAGAAGTGAATGCTTTAGAGTTTATTTTTTCAAGTAGTGTTTATGTGAACTCTTTAAAATTATGTTAAAAAGATTATTATTATAGAATGGTAAGGGAAATCGATGTTCGCACCGCACTAGATTTTTTATAATTCAGATTTAATTTCACTCCTTATTATAGGCAGCATTTTACTTAAGCTTAAGCCTAATACTCTTGAATAGTTCAATCTATTCGCAGGTTTCTTAGGATTAGCATTCGGAGATACCTTTGATGAATGCATGTCAGACAAGGTCTGTACCATGGAATATATGCCGATTTGCGGATATTCAGAAAGCAAGGATACAGAAGAAACCTTTTCAAACCAATGCGCTATGGACACCAGAAAGGAATGTGGAGAAGGTAAAGGAAAGAAATCGGATTAAAATTAATACATCGAGATACACGTAGCTTATTTTTCTGATAAACTGAAAGGCGCTAACTCCGAATTCCAGAATCCAAATCATAGGATTTAAGGCTTTCTAAAGTCATTAAATATTAAATACTTAAACCGATTCCGGTACACAACAAAAATGTATTTAGAAAAATAATTTGGAGCTAGGACCTTTTAGCTTACCCATCCGGACCAACTTCTCTTTGATAACTAATACGGCCAGCTATACAATATTGAATACAAATAAATTAAATTAGATTTACAATACAAATAAATAAATTAGATTGGAGTGAGAAGTTTTTATGACCGTAGATATACTTAAAGAAGAAGTTGGTCGGAGGGGAGGGGAGGGGGGTGCGGTCAAAAACTAACACTTTAATAAGTAATACTAATTTATTTTGTGCCAAAGTTACAGGCTAAGTTTTAGCTCAAGCCAAGCGCCAACTCTTGAGCGCCTCTCTGCCCTAAAACTTAAGCCGAAATGTTGGCACAAAATAAATAAGTATTACTCATTTAAGTGCTAGTTTTTTACCGCACCCATCCCACCAACTTCTTCCTTAAAGACAAATAAATAAATTTCACAATAATAAACTATTCATTTTAACCACACATTATTAACTTCTTTTCCAGACTGGGAGTACGTGAAAAACGGCGAGTGTTAGTGAAAAGTTGAGAAAAACGAAGAGGAAGATTCGCCTAAAAAATGTTTTTGTTTCTGATACAAACGGAATTCTACCTACCTATATGCTTATAATGAAATATAAATGAAATGTTACTTATTCTATGTTATATAAAATTATTATCCTCTGTTTATTTGCAACCTGAAAATATTATATTTAATTAATGTTACTCTCAAAGATCAGCAAGAAATTGATATCTCTAGCAAAATATAGATTTGAAATATGATTATCAAGGTGAAGACAGGCTATAATTGAATACAACAAAATTAAAAAAAAAAATCTGTAAAAAACTACGACGATTTTTTCCATTTAGAGATGTATAAAATTTTGTTATTTTACAACTACTTACTACATTTAGCATATACTGAGGCATTGGCAAATCCATTCAAAAGAGCAGTGCAATTCCTTTCAGATGTTTTCAATATACAGTGTCGCTCAGCATGTAAGCCAATACCGGTTATTGGCACATTCTAAATATTTGAAAATTACCTGAAATTTATAAAAGATTATTTGATTTACTGGATATCTATATTTTTTTAATACCTACGAATTGTCAAATTTCACATACAACATTTCATCTAATGTACTTTACAATGATATCCAGATTTGTTGATGAAGTTGACGTATGGATAGAAAACGATAATTGGGTATTAGGAAACATTGTTCACATTTTTTTTTTAATGTAATAAGGGGAATGAATTATAACTCTTTGTAAATAAAATTTTAGTCAAGTCAATGAATGGTCAAAGGAAGGGTGTAGCCGGAAATGCCGGGGCGGCCTAAATTGACTTCAGGACTTTGTTTGGATTAGTTAAGAAGCAAATGGACTAAAAGTGCTCGGATCAAGGAGCAAAGTAAAAGAGAGGAGGAGGGGAGATGGTCATTTTTTTCGATTTTCCGTTTATATCTCGAAAACGGTTGGTCCTAGCTAAAACATTATATGTAAAAAAAAAGTAAAGAGCATTAAATTACCTAAAAGAATGTTTCTATTGATTTCTTTCGTATCTATTTTATTTCACGATAAGCGGTCTTCGAAGAATCAAATGGTAAAGACGATAAAAGGAAAGGTATGGTCCAGGTTATAATATAATGATATTTTGGAGTCAAAAGTGATTTTTTTTTTCAAATTTGTTATTTTGAGAGCGTATATTTCATAAACTATAAGAGATAGGAAGAAAATAAAATAATATAAAAATATTCTTGAAGGAAATATAATGCTCTTCAATTGCTTACATAAAAATGTTTTAAGCAACAACCGACCGTTTTCGAGATAAAAACGAAAATCATTTTCCTTCTTTCTCCCTCCTTTCTTTGCCTCTGCTCCTAGATCCAAAGAAAATCATGAACTCACGTCTTTTTCTTAATTGCATTGCAATTTTTTTTCAAGACGTTTTGATTTTTAAAAACATATCTAGAATAACCATTTTATTTTTCAATGTAAACTTTTCAGATTTAGTTTTCGTGATATTAGTACGTACAGTTTTACTTACAAAGATTTGCGAATCCATTGCAAAAAAAGGCAATTTTTCGGGGAAAAAACGACTAAAGTTGAAATACACTGCTAATACTGATCCGATTTCGATGAAACATCTTTTGTTTTACAGGTAATTTAACTTCTATTCAAATGCAACAGGATTTTATACTCCCTCCCCAACTCAATTTGGAGGGATTATAGAGGTGCGCGAAAATCGTGGAGGGATGGGGGAAACAAGTTGGGCCTCCCTAACGCCTACTCAATTAACTTACAAATTTTCAACCTTACAACTTAATTCGGTGGAGTTGTGGAGATGCGCAAATCTTTATAAACACCTAAATTTCAGGTAAACATTCCGAAATTTTGTCTGAAATTTATAAAAATATATATATATATATATATATATATATATATATATATATATATATATATATATATATATATATATCCAAAACTTACATAATCGTTTTCTAGGGATTATCCCATCCCTCTTCGCTGACCTTCAACCCAGTACAATAGTCTATTTTAGTCTGTAAAAATAAAGCTAAAAAGAGAGAAAAAACTTTTATCAGATTATCATTCGGAAATTTTAAAACAAAGACGTGATTATCTCAAATAGTAATAAATTATTAATCAGACAACTTATAGCTAATTCAATTCTGATGATTTCTGAAAAACGTAAGATCATAACAACATTGTTAAAATATCTGATGTGGACAACACATGACTTCCTTGCACGACTATTAAACTATAAATCGGTGGCTCAAAAAGTAATCCTGAATTTGGTTACTAGTTTCCAAAGATTGCAGTATCTCAAAAACGACACTCGGCGTCGAGACATCTATATATTGACACACACACACAGAGACATACTCTAGTTTCTGGAGGTCTCATTCCGTTATTATATATCGTTTTCCTTCAGTAGTTATCAAGTTCCTAAGAGATATCTTCGTGATCGCTGACAACATTACAACTGTCTATGTCATTTGATAAAGAATTGGAAATCGACAGTTTCGACATTTTAAGCGGAAAAACCCATCCAACTTATATCTAATTCTCCTGCTGCAGACTTGTTCATCTCACAAATGGGGAGGAAAATCAGTATTTCACACTCAATTTTGTACACTTAAAACAAATAATACAAATGTTTAATTGGATTGGAAACCAAATTGCGTTTGTAACTTTTATTACCGAAACATATGATTTCTATATTTAATTTTAATATAATTTTTGAAGTTTATTATGACCTTCAAGTAATGTACCCTTTTCAGCTCACCAATTTTAAAAAAATCTAGTAAATACATTCATATCGATATAAAAGTCCTATTTACCAAATTTTAGATGTTTTACATTATATTTTAATATAATTTTTGATGAAAGTCTAATATGACCTTCAAGTAAAGTTCACTTTCGGTCTGCCAATGTTAACCGAAATTTACTATATTATTTAAATCAATATATAAGTTATAAATACTAAATGTGAGAAGTTTTTCATAGTATTTTAATATAATTTTTTATGGAAATCAATTATGACCTTCAAGTAAAGAACCACTTCCGGTGATCAAACAGTGACCAAAAAGGGAGGTTCACAACTAGATTTTTCAGAAATCCTAAATACAAAATTTTAACTCTCTAGGACTAACCGTTTTTGAGTTATGCGAGATACGCACGTAGGAACGTACGTACAGACGCCAAGACGAAACCAGTCAAAATGGATTCAGGGATGGTCAAAATGGATATTTCTGTTGAAATCTGAAAACTTCAGATTTCCTTTTACTTCGTACAAGGAAGTAAAGACGATGCAAATTACACAATGGTTCATTATAATTTGTAACCTATCATTAATTGTTAACAACATTATTAAAAGTTTTACCGAATCGTTATAACAAAGCTAAGCAAATATTGAAGAAAGTAGTATTTTTAAGAGTTTTTTTATGCCTGTACGGATTCCAATTACATTGTTCCTCTATCCTCATAACTGGTCGAAATATATGAAACTTCTAATCGGCCGCTTTAAAAAAAAAAAAAAAAAAAGTAATGCCGAGTTCCGATGATCATTCTGGTGACGTGTGACTTTTCTGCCAAATCTGAAAAGAGAATCAGCCCACTAGTCTCAGAGAAAAGCCGTAAAAAGCGGATAGACGGATTTTTTTTTTTAAATTGGATTAAACTTCAAATTTTTAGGAGGATTATTTTTTTTTTCTTGGCCGATCATAAAGGTTCATTCATCATTGAAAATAATAAGCCAAAAGTCGAACTAAATAGAGATAATATTAATTACTTTAAAACTGTCCAAACATTTCGAAAACAAATATATATATATATATATATATATATATATATATATATATATATATATATATATATATATATATATATATATATATATATTACTTTCACTTACTTATATAGTGCATGAAATATAAAGTGAGGGAATGTAATGCAATCGAGAAAAATTTCGAATCCGAATTTTCAACGGAAATTCACTTTTGTGTCACCATGTAATCAATTCTCCCAAAATGGTCTATGAGTGTGTGTGCCTCGGTCTCTGTTTCTGTTAGCAGCCTTGCCCAAAAACGGAAAGTTGTACGAAACTGAAATTACGTAGTTAAGGTAGCATACCAGGGATATCGCAGAGTTTTTCGCTGAAATCGAAAATCCAGAAATGCCACTTATATCATCGATTTTACATTTTTTTTTTTTTTTTTTTTATAGTTTTCTCGAAATTAAAACTTAAACTAAATAGAAAATTTATTTTGAGGTTGACCAACCAAAAATATATATTGCACTTTATTGTCGTACTACAATTGTTTAAAAAAAAATATTTTAGTCTACTTTTGTGAGAGGACAAGAGAATATTGCTATTACAAATATTTTAAGTCATGTTGATGTGAGCTCATTAAAATTATTTTTAAATATGGATAATTATTATAAGTGAAAGTTGTGTGATGCGCACCGCACCAGATTTTTTCAATATATATTACTTCATATTTCAATTAAAATTAATTAAATCTTGGGTTATAATAAAAGTAAGATTCTTTATAAATAGTTTTCAATGTGTTTTTTGATACATTGCGGGGAACACACACTACAACTCCCACTCTAAATTAATCCCACTCAGTCACTATAGTTTCGCTTTAAGTCGAAATACGAAAATCCGTTTAGCAATCTCAAATGGTATATTTTCTCAATTAAATGATACCAATTCTTGCTTTCTATCATTTTATAAGCGTAGGTATGAACGTTAAAAAATTACACCAAAAGCGTCTGAAGTGAAATGGAATGAAGTGGATCGGAATGAAATGAAGCAGATTACAATTTTGACTGAAATTTACCCATACTTTATTCATTATTATTGCCAATAGGTATCCATATATATCAGACATCTCAAAAACTTAATAATCTTGATCTAGGGATTATCCCGCCCTTCTCCGCTGATTATCGACCCAGTACAATAGTCTATTCTAGTCTGTGAAAATAAAGCTAAAAAGAGACAAAAACATTTATAAGGTTATCATTCGGAAATTTTAAAACAAAGACGTAATTATCTCAAAAAGTAATAAATAATTAAACAGACAGCTTATTGCTAATTCAGTTCTGTTGATGTGTGAAAAATATGAGATTATAGCAATATTGTTAAAAAACGTGGCAAATTATTACATAATGGTTTATTATAATTTGTAACCTATCATTAAATGTTAACAACATTATTAAAAGTTTTCCGGAATCGTTATAACAAGGCTAAGCAAATATTGAAGAAGGTAGTATTTTTAAGAGTTATTTTATACCTGTACGGATTCCAATTACATGGTTCCTCTATCTTCATAAATGGTCGAAATATGGGTGTATGAAACTTCTAATCGACCGCTTTTTTTAAGAATAAAAAAAAAGGTAATGCCGAGTTCCGATGGTCATCCTGGTGACGTGTGACATTTCTGCGAAATCTGAAAAGAAAATTAGCCCACTAGTCTCAGAGAAAAGCCGCAGAAAGCGGATGGACGGATTTTTCTTAATTGGATTTTTGGATTCTACGTATCTTGAAACAAAAAACTTCAAATTTTTAGGAAGAGGGTTTAATTTTTTGTTTCTTGATCGATCATAAAGCTTAAAAAATAATAAACCAAAAGTCTAATTAGAGAAAATATTCATTACTTTAAAACAGTTAAACAAACACTGAAGGAGAGGAATGTGAATATTTTTTACGCTATCCATAATGTTTGGTTGTTTTAATGTATCACTAAGTTTCTTTTTCACTACACCTCCACCTATTTATTATTATTAGTTATTTATATTTATTATAGTGTAAACATATTTCATATCATAGAAATGGAGAAAAGTTTATATTTTACTTTTTTACATTAATTTTATATTTTTCTTATTACATAAAAACTGTTGGATGATAGTATTTTCTATTCACCTTGAAAAAATCTGTTGGAATCAATACGTTCTGATATTCTTTTCAATTTTGACTGTTTGTGTTGAGTGACATCCCCAAATGCTGGAACTTGGAGGATAACCTATATAGTTAGAATAAACACATCCATTAACACAATTATCACAGCCACAGATATGAATTATAAATGTAATCTAATTTTATAAATAGGCTTTCTTTCTAATAAAGTAATTTTGAAGAAAACCGTATTTTAATTCTAGAATTTTTCCTTTTCGTATTTCAAAGTTGAGGATTTCCTGCTACACCATAGGATTGTAAGATATAATAATTATTTCCGTACTCGGGGTTTTTATTTTTTTTTTTTTATTAAATTTTTTCATGTTATTTTCCACAGTCAAAACATTTCGAAAACAAAAAAATACATATATTTTTTACTTTTACTTAATTATATAATATATGAAATATAAAGTGAGGGAAAGTAATGCAATAGAGAAAAATTTTGAATCCGAATTTTCAACGGATATAATCAATTCATATTGTATATAATCAATTCTCCCAAAATGGTCTATGAGTGTGTTGTGTGTCTCGGTCTCTGTTTCTGTGAGAAGCCTAGCCAAAAAACGGAAAGTTGTACGATACTGAAATTACGTACTTAAAGTAGCATACCAGGGATGTCGCATCAAGTTTTTAGCTGAAATCGAAAATCCAGAAATCCCACTTATATCATCGATTTTACATTTTTTTATAGTTTTCTCGAAATTGGCTCTGACCATATTGATTAAACTTACCTAAATTATTCAACCTAAAGCCCTTTAACTTTTCATACATATAGCTAGTACATCACCGAATACATGCAGCGGTGACGTCATCAACTGCCAATCTAAATTAGTCAACTTTACTCACTCACTATAGTGTCCGTTGCAAAGAGGTCTAAATTTCTATACTGTGAACGAACCCCCAAGGAAATTTTTACACGCATTTAATAATCAGATTACAACACTCATTTTTTTTTTTTTAAGACTGGGTTGGAGCTGCTCATGGAGCCAGGAGGCCTAGTAAGGTCTGCCCAGCCATATTCGAACCCATCTGCGCCAAACGAGTCGTCAACGGGAGATCTGACTTCCGCACATGTAGTAATATGTGCACGTTTAACAACTGCCACGAAGATACTACAAACTAGCCAAACTTAAAAGGTTCTATTGTTTATGTTCTGAGCGGTTAATAGTTAAATATGTATTCACATACTTAGTCAATATAAAGTAAACTGCCTAGGTTTTTCGTTTCATTGACCAGGTTTACTAACCCCTCTAATTCCTTCCTTAAGCATATTTCCTCACCTTGGATATAGCCAGTAGGTGGTGAGGTTGCACAGCTACCTTCCACTTCCAAATGAAAAAAAAATTGAAATTACGCAACTAATTCTCGCAAACTATTGTTAAAAAATTAATTTAAAAAAACAATAGATTATTTTGAATTTCACTATAAATCTATGTCGTTTTTTGAAAAAGGCGTAAGCGCCATTTAGAAAACTTTGCAGGAAACACATGAACGATTTTTTCCCAAATAATAATATATTTTTTTTATATTTTACTCTTTATTGTATACAGAAGGAGTTTATTAACCTGGCAAAACCTTTATAATTACAACATATTTTTAAGGCTTCTAGCACAGATAAAGGCCAGAGTAGTGACGACTGAGAGCCGTTAGTATTTGTTGCTTACGTTATCAATATTCGATTTTTAGACCATTTCCAATTTTTTTTTCTCAATATATCTGTAACGGAAATCGATAGAGATAGTATTAACGTACCATAATCAATCAAAATCTAAATTTCGAATTTTTGGCGCTGAAGCCTTTTTCAAAAAACGACTTCGAAATTATTGCATGATAACCTGCAACACCTCGCCCCATCTACAAGAAAGAAATTAAATTTAAAAATTTCCTCTCCCTTCTGGTTTGTGCTGGCTACGCCGCTGTTCTTCACTGTCCATTCCGACCTCTCTGGATGAATATTAAAAAAAAATCATAATTTTGCAAATTCAAAGCCTTCGATTTGAATCGATTTTTATAAATAATGCAAATATATAGAAAATGCATGAAATATCATCTATTTCTTTAAAATGAATATTTTTAACAAAAAATTGTTGACTCATCTGGTTGATGTACAAATATGTCAGACGTTATTCAAACCCAGCAAGGGAATTCCACATGTTACTTTATATTAATAAAATGTTTGTTTGACTAATTTTTTTGCAGAAATTAGTAATTAGCATTCAGCTACTACTAAAACTAAGAATTTTAAGAAGGAATCGAACTCCTGTAAACTTCTACTTTCCTAATTTGAAACAAAGTTTTCAGCTGAGTTGTATGGATGCTGGACTGCATTTCTGAACTTACCCAATGTTTCAGTTAATTTACCATTTTTTAAAAATTTTCCCAATGAGATCAATAATTCAGAATTACTAAAATAAAAAGTACTTTTCAGTAAATTATATTATTTCCTCCCTTTCAATTTATTTTGTAAATTTCCATACACATTTTGTCTATAACAATGAAATACATTACGTTAACATTTAGGTAATATATTAATGTACAATTAGTAAAAAAAGTCAATAAAATATGGTAAGTAGTAGTAGTTTATACAGCATTAAAATAAATTTACATATGCAAATATTAAGGAAGATAAATTTCATTTTCATTATAGAAACTTATTTATCATTTTTAGTAAATTAATAAACTGCAAACTAAATGAGTAAACAAAAAAAGTTTCTGCACACGATTAAATACATTTATAAAATGATCAAAAGTCATAATTATATTAACACAGCTCTCTTTAAAAGGTGGTATATTGAAAGAACTTGCACATTCCAGATGCAATTATTTGTCTAATATTATTTTTATCAGCCAAATAAAATAAAATTGAAGTTTTACATGAAATTAATAAACATTCAAATTTAAGAACAGGGCCATTCTTTTAATAAAATTGGAAACATTAATAAGGGTTAAACTGCAGTTCGATTTATATTACAAATATATCAAGAATTCGGATTGCAAGAAATTGTTATTGTTCAAACCATCCACCGGAATTTGGAGGAATCATGAACTAACAATATTGAGAGTTGTTGAAGAAGAACCACACATTGGTGCCATTGAACTATCAGGTATGATTTTTAGAGATAATGATATTACTGTTGTTCCATAGTCAGAAACA
The DNA here is from genome assembly GCA_948150685.1 of Rhaphigaster nebulosa. Lineage (NCBI taxonomy): Eukaryota > Metazoa > Arthropoda > Insecta > Hemiptera > Pentatomidae > Rhaphigaster > Rhaphigaster nebulosa. The sequence continues at coordinate 58,697,968 of OX411312.1, forward strand.
CATTGAAAACAAAGAAGGTATCAAGGAAACACACAATAGAAGGAAGTTGTTAGTAAGAAAAAAATCAAAATCTTCTATTAAAATTTTTCCAATGAATAATTGTATACCCCTTTAACCTTTTGTGATCATTAAATATTCACAGGTTGGAAATTTAATTTTCATGGTTAGGAGAAAGAAAAATCAACATTAAAAAAAAATTATAATTGGTACTGTAAAACATGGAGGAGATAGCAGTTATGGGGTTGTATGAATGACTGAGGTCTAGAAAAGTTTACATTTTATAGATGAAATTATGGACCAGCCTGTAGATCTAGAAATTTTTAAAAGACAATTGAGGGAAATATTAGAAAATTTAAGTTGGAAAACAATTCTTGTTTCAATAAGATAAAGCCCCAATCGCATGACTCAAAGAGTTAACTATTAATGGACATTTCTCCCAATACCTTCAAATGAAATTTAATCATCTTTCACTTCCTTAAAATTTCTTGTAAAGAAATTGGAAGAAATGCCCATTTATAGTAAACTATAATACTAAACATTCAATTGGCTCTTCTTTAAAACTGGCATTTTAGACATATGATCTTTTTACAACCCTCAACAGATATAATCCACTATGCCAACTCAGATTACCTTCTCGAAGTCCTTTGGAATAAGTTAGTGGATCAAATCAGAAAAGTAAATATCAAAATACGAGAACACTTGTATTAGTTTACAGGGCAAAACATAATTTGAATTTCAATTACATTTACTTACCAATTACTGTAATTTGGAATTCGTCAACGGGAGATCTGAGTTCCATACATTTCATAACATGTGCATGTTTAACAGCTGGCTCTAAGGCACGACAAACTAGCAACACATAATAAGTTCTAATATTCTTTCCTCAGAGTGGTTAATAGTTTCAAGTTTTAAAAGAAAGGAATATGCTGATGATAAGAAGAAAGGAATATGCTGATGATAAGATAGATGAAAATACTGTACACTATCTTCATTATATAATAAAAATAAATCATGTATTGAAATACTTGGTCAATTTTAGTAAACTTTAAATTTTATATATAGATTTTAGTGCATAACTTACATAATCTAAGTTATTATTAATGAAAAAAATACAAGAAAAACATTAATAAACACTATCATTTATTCAAATCACATAATTCCCATTCACCAGTTTGGCTTTGGGATATCTCTTCAATAGCCATCATGTGTTGGATGTTGTCTCATATGTATTACAGCAAGAAACAATATTGCATAGGTCTTTCTTGTTGACGGCCATGATTGACAAACACCAATTCTTTACTCCAACATTTTTCCTAACTATCCATTCCTACCTCCCTGAATGAATATAAAAATACAATCATAAATTTGCCTATTAATCCCTTTTTCTCATTCCTAAAACCATCCAATTCCTATCTGTATCCAATTAAATCAAAAATTCCTCTCATAGCTCTTTATTTCTCTTCTTCTTTATTTATACAAATAAATTACTCTTACACCCACACTAGTTTCTTTAACTCATAACCTAAATATAATATATATATAGCCTGATGTGGCTAAGAAAATCAAATACAAATTTTAAAAAATATATTTTTAAAAAGTATACATAAATTTAGGATATGGAAGGATCCAACATCCAATTAATTTATGGATTAGTTTAGTGATAAAATTAGTTCTTTTTTCATATTGTTCGTACAAACAGAAGTACATTAGTATCTAAACAAAAATAATTATTAATTAATTTTAAAACTGGGAAGCAGTGGTGACGAAGCACCATGGTGATGAAGATAGAGGTAGACTTCGCAGTATTAAAAAAAATCAAGTTTCAATTTATCGATTAAAACTTCAATCCTATACAGCTCAATTCGAAGCTGAAATTATCACTGAGGATTAATGGTACAAATACTTATAGTTTAATGCAATGTTATTTGTTATTATTTTCTATCCTTTTCTTTATTTTATTGTATCTATCAAAATTATCAATATATTTATCTCTATAATGTTTTAATTTTGTTACTATAGTTTCATGTTTCATATTGATAAAATACATAGTATTAATTTATTGATATTATCCATACTAATAAGTCTATTTATCATTATTGTATTGATATTAGATATAGTCTTGTTCAATTTTTTTATTTTCCTATAAGATTGCTTAATTTTGAGGTCAATTATTTTAAAATAATCACTATTGTTACAGTTGGCTAAAACTTGATTGCAGAACATGCTATCCAAATTCTAAATTTTATAAAAGATACAAGGAGATATTTTGTTTTGATTTAAGAAATAATTTTTTGATCTGCTACGTGACAGTGAAATATATAATTTATATTTTTTTTCACTTGCTATGTTCTGAGTTTTGTTATTAATTTGTCTTTGAAACGTCTTCTGATTGCCTTCATATGGTCTTCACTATTGTCCATATATTTTTTCAACTCTAAATTGGTAATATTACAGGAAGATTAAAATAATTTCTTCATAATTAGTGAAAAGTAATATTCCAATTTGTTTCTTTGAGAAATTCAAGTATTGTTAACGATGATTCTTATTGAAAATAATAACTTATAAAAGAGTATAAATTTGAATGCCAATGATATTCTTGATTAATAATAATTTTACATTCCCTGAAATTACTAGCGGATTCAAGGGAGTGACTTTTGGGCTAAAGCCCTCTCTGCCAAACTAGTTTTTTTTTTTTATATTGGTCCATTATTGTTTCTATGAATGATCTGAGCCAAATAATTAAACAACTACAGTATATTTTCTTTTAAAATCATAATTCAAAACAAAAATAGCTTTGCTAATGGAGATCTAAAATTCCATTTTATTTCTCGTGTTGTAGCATTCAAGTTAACTATTTGTGATAATTTTGCATAAAATGCCTGTATTTGCTTTTTTGCGCCTCGCACAGTAAGCACATTAGTGTAATTACAATAACTTTAATTGCTACATTTTTCAACTTTTTCTCCTCATTATTTCAATTTTTAATAGTACAAAGAATAAAGAATTAAATTGAAAGAGAGAGACGTCTATCTGAATAATTGGTTAAAAACTACATACTGCAGCTACCAAAGGTAAGCATGTGTCATGAAAACATTTAAAATTTTCTCCCTACACACATTATATTCCTATAAACTTCAAAACTGAATTTCTAATGATTCAATTTCACTGCTTCAAATGGTTTTAAAAACGTAGTTTTGATCAGTGACCTTCCGAAATTACTCCAGGAAGGACATCCTGTTGCTATGATGCATCTCCATCCCCTGGAAGCAGCAAAAAAGGGAGAGAGGACTCCATATATGATACGAGAACCAAAATCCTGAATTCTATGGACAACGATAAGGCATAGAGAAATAACTATGCTACTAAAGTCATGTATTCGATATTTGTCAAGATACAAAGTTAGGAGTTCAAATAAATAATATAATTATAATTACTTCTGAATCAGAATTGATTGCTATATTTTTTATGCTTAACCCAAATAGATATGAGTACAATGCATTAGCAGTATATACATATGTTTTAAAACTCAAATGACCTTCAAGATTTGGTATTAAAAGAAAACAAGATTCAATTAATTAAATTTAAAATGTGTATAAACACTTGATAAGTAAATTTTACAAATCTTAAAGGAGTTTTAAAAAGATTTATTTTGGTTTGTGTAAACATATCTAGGATAAACTTCAACTTGCTATTTAGAGGTCAACCTTCCCATTCATCTTGATCTCTTAATCCTTATCTCGGCTATCTTAATTACTCATAAATATCCACAATCTTACATAAAACCAAATAATTCTTAAAATATTAGCTACAATATTTTATGACAGATACAATACTAATGACAGATCGAACAACTAAGTCGAGATAACTTATATAGTAGTTTTTAAAATTTCTCGCAACTGACGATGTTTCAATAAAATTGTTATTTGCTCATGAAAATCTTTGTATTTTTATATACTATTCATTATTTCCTAATTAGAGTAATAGAAACACATTTTTCAATTTCAATTTTTAAATTCAAGGGTCAGAACATTTATCATAATAATAATTTCCATTAATAATTCAACAAAAAACATGCTAAATCAAAATTGATGAATTTAGTAATATCTTCAACTATACTCCGAATAAAATAAACTTTAATTTCACAATGATTCACTCAATTAACACTTAAATGTTTGTTATTGCCTTCTACCATTAATTTATTTTTATTAAGCCAGAGGATAAGTGCTTTTGTCTTGTTTTGTTCAAATGTAATATTATTAACCCTAAAGTCATCACAATGGGTAATATAGATCCGAGGGCATATTAGGCTCAAGTCTATATGACCTTATGAGACGACTTAAGGAAAAACGTTTTCCAGAATTAAGAAAATATTTAGAAAATATTTAACTTTAAGAATCTGAATCTAATACTAGGAGCAAAGCAATTAATCAAATTTAATTTAGTCCCCCAATTGGCACTATTCTTTAAAGCCCACAAGTGGCAAATTGTAATACGTTCTACTAAAATGTTTTTTTTTTAATATCCATTTTGTACATAATATATATATATATATATATATATATATATATATATATATATATATATATATATATATATAAAATACAAAAGTTTAGACATACAATAATTTTTTTTGGACAAAAGCCTTGGACTGTAACGAAGTTCACTCTAGGTAGTCTTCAAATTTCATCAATACAACACAAACCTAGTGACTACCAATGTTCATTAATAGGAAGTTATAAATGGTAAATACACAAAAGATGAAAATACAAATAATGAAGTGTAATATTTATTTTTACACCATATTTTAGAAATAATATTTTCTATTTATCCCACTATTATGGCCACCAAAAATGGCTATTCAAATTATATATCACATTTATTTTAGGTTCTTCAAAACTTCATTTCACAAGTTAAGAAAATAAATAAAATATAAATATACAATTTGCTTATAATATTATTAAATTACAGACTATTTAAGAACGTATTGATATCAGGTGATTTTTTTTATATATTTACATATATACACATTACTACACACAATTTTAAAGCATTTTTTTTGCTTTCTTCCGCTTAATTTTCTTTTTCTTTGAAAATGACTTCTCATTCTTTATCTCTTGACAGCGTACAGATTCTTCTTTCTGCAATAGAACTTTCAATTCTTGGAGGGCTCTTTTGTATTTTGGCATCATTTCTTTCAAGTTATTTTCATCTACAGCCATCTGCTTTACATCATTCTTGTTTACATCAAGAAGCATTTGGTTGAATAAAGGAGCCTGAGATGGTGAAAGCAATGTTATGGCCTTGCCTTTCATTCCTGCACGCCCAGTTCGTCCTACTCGGTGAATATAGCTTTTTATATGCTTAGGAGGATCATAAGAAACAACATATTTTACTCCACTGATATCGACACCTCTGGCCATAACATCGGAACAAACTAACACATTTAGCAATCCAGAAGAAAAATGATTTACAATTTTTTCTCTTTGTTCTGCAGGTAAAAGTGATGATATTTCAGTCACTTCAATTTCCGGATTCATTAGAGAAAGTAATTTAGATAATTTATGAGCTTCTACAGCAGATTTAGTAAAGCATAACATGTTCTTTTTGGTAGATTTTAATAATTCACATAAAACTAATGGTTTCAGAGTTGGTTCGACAATGATGAACTTCTCTTTTAAGGTAGAAGGAGTTGTAAATGACCCAATATAGTCCTCAGTTTTATTTGAATTGTTATTCTGAGACACTGTTGAAAATAATATAGGTTGAAATAAATTAAGTTTTTTTAACAACTCAGGATCTTGTGAAAGTGTAGCAGAAAAAAGCAACTTTTGAGGATGCCTTTTTCTTTGGTTTAAATCTCTTAAAGATAATTGGGTAAGACTTTTGTGCCCCTCCAAATTAACATGCTTATCAAGATGATAAAGCCAGTTATTCTGAATATTATCTATCATTCTATCAGCTTCATCCATCACCAAATACCGCAAATAACTAAGATCAAATCCCTTAGTATTTTCTAAATGTTCTACCAACCTGCCTGGTGTGGTAACAAGTATATCGACCAAGCTTTCATAATCACATAGGTCATATTCTTTGATGAGCTTTGATTGTTCTATATTGAGAAGAGTTTTACCTGTAGCTGATTCAACCTTAAGGTCTGTTCCCTTACAGTAAGTTCTGAAAACATTAGTAACCTGAATTGCTAATTCTTGAACAGGAACCACGATTAATGCCCGAATTTTGGGAACAAGCCTCGTATGTAAACTCTGGATAATAGGAAGAACATATGCCAATGTTTTACCACTACCTGTAGGTGCAGACACACACAAATCTCTTGGCCTCATTACGGTTGAATTAGATATTCCAAATTTCGAGATATCGCCCACCAACCAAGGAATGACAGCTTTCTGAACGGGGAAAAAAACAAATACATCATTCGATTTTAAATTGGCTACTAACTTTTCACTCAGGAAATTGTTCATTTCCTCAACAGGACACTGTTCACTTTCAAGATCAGCAGATATTTGATTAGGGCTGGCTAGCCAATAAGGTAAATGGTGTTGCACGTTGGTATTTCTAACAGTCGAATAGCTTCCAAGGATGGTGAAACTTTCTTTCTTCTCTTCAATAATATCAGGTTCGTTCTGTTCTTCATTATCCTGCTGATTTGTACCGCTTTTCACCAACTTACGTTTTTTAACTTTCTCTAAAAGGGATTCAAAGGCTTTCCGTTTTTGGCGTTTAACTTTTTTTTGTATCCCACCATCTGAACGCTCAACTGCCAGCATTTTGTACCCAATTGTTCAAAAATTCAAAAGACACTTAAGCCACATGGCACTGTTTACAAATGAGCACTCCTTCCCAGTTAGGCCAAAGAGGTAGTTGCTGGATTTTGGAGTTAAGCTTTTGGAAAGTTCATCAAGATCAGACATGGGTTCAGCTTCAATGTTGCTCTAGTTTCATGTGATAAAGTTTGAATTTTAAGTATTGAATGCTATCATGATTGCTTAATTTCTAATAATAGTGCAATCAAATAACACTGCCTGTTGTTGTTAAATTACTCAATAATTCGGGAGGTAAACTGTCGTAACATTTTCAAAGTTTCAGAGGTGAGCAAAAATAAGTTTCATATCGCACTGTATTGCTTGTCCGTCTTGCACTTGACTGTATAATGGTCAATCTTTACATTTGCTGCATATTTTACTACCCTTTTACCTTGTAGCGGCCGTAACTCTTACCCTAGCGGCGTGCGCACGAACTACTTGGACGAGGCATCTTACGCCTACAAATTGACGATGCTCGAATCTAAGCTGGTTCTCTCAGGATTGTGATAATGTAAAAAGGCTGTTTTCTTTCGGTTTCCTCCTTGTTTCATCCTCATGTACAAATCCTACCTATTCTCTAAATTACACACCTTCTCACATCCCTTAAGAACACCTGCGTGTTTTATCGCTCTCAAGGTCACTTACCCCTCGTTACAAGTTTATTTAAGATACTTATACTCGAAAACAATGACCAGAATAGTGCAAATACGATAATAAAATCAAGCGAAATTGGTCTTACAACAGTTTACCTGCAACTTACAGAAATAGCATGAGCTTTTTAGAAGTTAATTAATTAGACAGAAATATTTAATTCGTAATTAATTCACATAAGTTTTGAAATAAGCTCAATACATAGTTGTCATTGCGGTACTATAAGATGGCAATTTAATTGTATTGAAATATTGTATTTTAATGAACTTAATGGCAAAATAAAAACAATAAATGGGAGAATAGTTTCAGAAAAAGTTTGAATTTTCATTTTTTATTAAAAATAAATGAATTATGATTTCATTTAAATATTATGTACCTAAATTCTGTTAGATTATTTTGTAAATTAAAAAAAAAATCTGCGCGCATCTCACAACTTTCACTTACCATTCTATCATGATTAGGTACCCATTTTCTAAAAACCTTTTAAGGAATTCACATAAAAACTACTTGAAATATTTTCAGCAGCATGACTTTTCTTTACTTATTTTCTCACAAAATTACAATAAAATATTTTTAAAAACAATTAGTACTAAAGTGCACTGTATACTTTTTGTTTGATAAGCTTAAAATAAATTTAATATTTTTCCATTTAATTTCTATTGAAATTCCATTTAGCTTCCATGGAAACATGTATTTTCCATTAAATAATATAAAAGTATAAATTATTAACAAAAACAAAGTTCTTGCTTTTTTTCGCCACTTCATTACTTTATAGCTTATAGGCTAGATATTATTTTGTCTAAAATCTATAGTTTTCCAACAGTATATTATTCATCTTGTATATTAGTTCTCTTATTTTCGGAAATTTGTTTTCATACTGAGAAAATATTTTTCCTTTTTTTCTCCTTTAGTTAATCATCAAATCCTTTCATATTTTGCATTTATCCATTTTATATTACTACTCACAATGAGAGATTGTTAATTATTCCAAATATACATAATTAAAGGTAAGAGTGCGGTTCGTACTTCAGAGGAAGCAATTTTGAAAATTTGACATTATATTCCTGTCAGAATATTTCAGTGAACATAAGAGCTAGGTGATATTTAAGACCATTTAATTATACATTGGTATTACGAGTTTAATCAAATCGTCAGAGCCTTTTTCGAGAAAATTGTAAATATGTGTAAAATACATGAATAAAGTGGTACTTCCGGGTAATTGATTTTAGCGAAAATTTTGTTCTAATATCCCAGGACACACGCGAGCGCGCACAGACCATTTTGTGAGAGAATATTTTGCAATAGTTTCCCTTATTATATATTTCATATGTGAAATTAAAAAAGAAGAGATCAATTCTAATATATTTTGTTCATTTACTTAAATAATGATTAGATTTTTAGATTTTATTTTCATTGGTGTATTTAACTTTGACTGAATTTAATCAAGTTTATAATATAAAACTTTATTTAATATACATTGATGAACGAACTCGACCTATAAAATTTAGGCAATAATTGGCAAGAAAAGTAAAACGTTTAACTGCCTTATAGAGAACACAAGAACATAATCTCCTATCAGATGTATCTATTCGACTCTCCAGCGTAGCCTCTGTGCCAGCTTCTCAAACTAGGCTGATGTACAACATGGTGTGATGACTATTCTACTAAATTGCTACCTTTACCGTCAACAGATAGTCAAGCACTGCTTTACGTGCAATTCCCTTAGGTACAAATCCTTCCCTGCTAGTGCGGACCAAGGGCATTGCAACTACCTGCAGTATTTACCAGCGCGGCCCTATCCTTCATAGATGGAATTACGCCAGTGGCTTAAACTTAATGCCGGGTTCACACCTATAAAAATATGCACTGAACGTATACAGCACAGATGTTTCCGCCGCAAATGCATAGTTTTTCGCGTCCACATTTACGAAAATTACAGCGCACACACAAAATTTTACGTCATGTTCGTAACAAATTTATATAGATGTGGACCGGATTTTATAATTACCGATCATCCCGGTTCCAACAACTTTATTGAAAAGGAAATAGCAGTTAGCGCCTCATGAATCCGATTTAGGGCCTTCATGTCTGGACTATCCCATGCAATTAGTGGCTTGTTTACCCTCTTCCTTGTTAAAAAATAAACAAAATTTTTGTCTGTTTATTATATTGTATATAATTATGCTCATTTTATCCAAATCATGTTCTCCTCCACCCAAGGATGGGAATGCATCAAGCAAATAATGCCAAGTGTGTTACTCTCTGTACTGCTGACCGTATTCCTAGATTTTTTTATTGTATTTCTTTATTTCAATATTTGCAAGTAAAATCATTTTTTTCTGATATGAAATGCATGTAGCCATAAGACAGGAAACTAACATCATTACAATTATAAAATTTTACATTGTCTGAAGTTGAGAAAAAAATGAAATAAAACAAAAATTGTACACATTAAACAAAATGTCTGCTAAGTAGATCAGTATAGCGTTCTCTATATTATTATTGAATAAATAAGGGAAAACAAATGCAAACAACAAATATGTAAAGAAAAAAATAATGTTTTAATTATTTATTTCAACATGCTCCAGAAAATCTCATGCAAAAAAAAGTTCAAAATGCGCATGCAGGATCAAAAATCTGAATAATAAAATGGAATTAGAACCTTCGATTCTCTAATAAGTGATCCCTATATCCAAAAAACTTCAATAATAGCAGTAAATCGTAATGCGCATGTGCAATCAAAAATCAACAAACAAACAAAAAATGGAATCAGAACCCTCGAATATCTATTAAACAATCCTTATAATGCTATGTTTAGAGCATTATTACGTATTACACATATTCTTTGCTAAAGGAAAGTTCTCAACTTCGGCAGACAGTAGCACTTAAGTATTGCCGTACTTGAAACCGAAATACGGTATAATGTGATAAATCTAACGTAAAATATTGATGTTATAGATAGCCGAAGGATTAGCCAGTGAAAGATCCAATGGATTGAAAATGATAATGGATTAGTCATCCTCAATTGTAATACTAATAAATAAATAAATCTCTATGACTGGCTAATATTTGAATTAGTGAACGTTAAGAGGGCAGTTCTTCATTAAACCCAAATTTTGGGAAATTAAAAAAAGTGTTTAAATTTTTAATTTAACACGCGTTCTGAAACAGATAAGTTCAGACAGCTCTGGTCATTTCTACATTTAGTGAAGCAATACATCAAATGTAGTTCAATAATGAAGATTACTCATATACCCTAAAAAATTGGAGAACCGTCCTTTTAACATTCAGCGATTCATTTACACAATAGTATAAATGATTTGTTGAGATAGTCAAGGATATTTGAGGAGGGAGATCCAGATTAAAATACATTTTTATGACAAAATTCATTTTGCACCGGAATCGTAAATTATTATTGGCAAGAAAACTAAGCCTAAAATGTTTTAGATCATATTGCATCTTTTCACTGAGTTATAAGAGCTTTTAAGTTTGTTGTTCACTTAAAAATGAATTTTATGTATGAAGATGTATGTATGGACAAAATGCGTTTTATCTGGAGCTTCTCATTTTTAACTTATTTTTTTTCATTTTAAACAATAACACTATATAAACATTATTGCTTATTAAAAAGCGGTTCGTAAGGGAAAATAATTTCACTGAAAAGTACTTAAATTTAATTTTCTTTGGGGGCCATTTATTTTCCGTAGCAATTTGAATCAACCTTACCGTTGATAATACTGATAGTTCTACGTATGTTGAGGCTGAACTCTTTTGATTTTTACAACTTGTGTGAACCTCTAAATATTGAGCCCACCCTACATTAAAGCTTCTTTTAGAATTTAAGGAATAACTGCGAGAACGTTCGCTCCAATCATTCTATCTATTGTTAAATGAATTGGGTTAACTTTCTAGCTCCAGTGGGATAAGTTTGAGCTGGAAGAAATGTTAGAAGAAGGAACTAGAAGCAGGAGGAACTGACAATGCTCACACTTGGCCGCTATTTGGGAGCTTTATCTCTCGGTTCCAGGCCATTGGCCGCCACCTTATGAGAAATGCCTTAATATAAGTTCCATTCTCTGTTGGGGAATGTGATCGATATGTTCATCTCTTCCTCCTCAATCTACTCCCCGTTGTCTACTATAAAATGGCTACCGACGCCTATAGAAAATCCTCACATGATATGATCTCTATTAGCTAGTTGGAGGGGATGGTAATAGGCCAACAATTATTATATTCCAAGAACTCCCTTGATTTAGTTGTTTGAAGGCCGCGAGGGATTCTAAAAACTTTGTTTTCTATCCCAAAAAATCCTGAGATAGTACCAATATCTCAAGAATAAAATTATCTCATGGCTAGTTTAATGGGGGAAAGGAAATACATTTTAAACTATGTTGTTCTGTTTTTAAATTGATTTTGTCAAATTATCTTGAAAATCTAAATTCCTAATACAATGTACACAGTTAACAGTCGATCATCTTTATTTTCTTTCGTTTATTTGTTGTAGTTCTCAAAATTATTGAGGAAGTATATCAAAGTTATGGGGCCGTTTTCGATGTAGGGAAACGTGGGGGACAAGTGTGCACTAAATTTTACAAAGTCCGACTTTACAGGACTGTAAATTTTTTATTTTTTAAGTTAGATTTTTCTCTTTTTTTTTAAATGTTTCTTAGAGGATTATATTTAAATATTATATTCAAGTCTGCGCTTCAAGCAGGTCCATATTGATAAATTGATAATTTAATTGAATAGTTCTTAATACGTACTTGCTCCTGCTTTAAGGGGTGACTGCTCACAAGATATCTGGAAGACTCATTATTCCAGCAGGAGCGGTTTTGGGACAAGTGCAAAATAGTAGCATTATTATATTGGTGTAATCAGCGATAAGCTTGTCTAAGATGCACATTTTACAATCTTCATAAGAATTATGGAAGTGGGGTGTGGAATATAATTGAATAAATGTATTGAAAAAAAATATTTTTTTTTTTTAATCGCTGGTCCGTAGTTGCCTCGACCACGCGTACTTATCACAATAGAGATATGGACCTCCTCCTACTATCATGTTTTACTGAGTGACTACGGACAAGCGCTTAAAAAACAGAGAAATGTCAAGGAGAAATGTAAATCACATAGTATTTTGAAGAACAACTTCTGTAGGTTCCGCTTAAGGCAAAAAAAAGGTAGATATAAATAAATATAAAAAAAAGTCTAAATACTGGTAGATAAATACCGATACAGCTGTACCGCGAAAGTTGAAAGACACAACTTTATCAACAGATTGGAACTAATATGTTTACAAATCGTTACACTTCACCTTACATGTTATACATTTTATATATATATATATATATATATATATATATATATATATATATATATAAAATATATTTTAAGTACTATTTAATGTGGTATATTTAAAGAATTGTATCGACAAAAATTTCAAAAACGGCAATGAATATTACTCTAAAATTGAGTAGCTGAACTAACATTCAAAATTGTTTAAATAATTTTATAATTTCTGATTTTAATATATCTATTTTTTTTAAACATTATTTCAACCAACTATTTTGATGAATTTCTTTTATTAAAAATAATCTAAGGAAATTTCATCGTATGTAATTAAATAGTTTTGGAAGGAAAACTATTTTTTTAAGTTTCTGTCAGCAAAGGATTAAAATGGTTTTTAAAACATATATATTTTCAGTAATTTATAAAAAAAGTTCCATCACAGATCAAGGATGGCAGCACTGTACACATTCAAGTTTTTATTTTTATTTTTAATATATTCCGGTGAATTGAGCTGATTGCGGAGCGAAAAATATGATTGATATAAGAAAACAACTTAAAGAAGAACCTTTTAGTGCGCATACGCCTAACACTAACATTTTGTTATTGAAGTAACAATCAACTTACGAATTAGTAAACGGGATTGAAAAAATGTTAAACAAAAAATTACAAATACAAAAGACAAGGTAGCTGTTTAAAGTTATATAGAGGCAGAAGCTTTAACTTCCCTGCCTATGCTCCGCCCACGAGGTTCTTCCTTAAGTTGTTCACCTATACCTATATGCGAGAAAAAAAAAATGTGACATTGCTATTCTGCAGAAATATATCCGCGAAGTACAGATCAAAAGGTAATACTGTTTGTTTGCATCCCAAAATCTCAAGCACAAAACATTTTTTTGGAAACTGTTTTTTTCTATGTATCAGCATTACGTACTCAAAAGAAGTAGGGTGATGTGGTGTAAGTGCTTTTTCGGGGTAAGTGCGTAATCGTCTCGTTATATCCAAACCCTCAACACCTAAGAGCTGCCCTCTACGGAGCATGAAGCCTAAACACTGATGTATCAGAAATTAGACACGAAAGTTCGCTAAGGTGAAGTATAACGATTTGTAAACATATTATATATATATAAAATATATATATAATATATATATTTTATATATTATATATATATATATATATATATATATATATATATATATATATATATATATATATTTCACATACTTTGTTGAATTGCAAAGTTAAAATTTGCAGTGTTCTTCCTCAGCAACCTGTTAAATCCAATGATCACTCAATTTTGGTTTGTCTAAGTTATATACATATATATATATTTCACATACTTTGTTGAATTGCAAAGTTAAAATTTGCAATGTTCTTCCTCAGCAACCTGTTAAATCCAATGATCACTCAATTTTGGTTTGTCTTTATATATATGTGTATATATATATATATATATATATATATATATATATATATATATATATATATATATATATATATATATATAACTTAGACAAACCAAAATTGAGTGATCATTGGATTTAACAGGTTGCTGAGGAAGAACATTGCAAATTTTAACTTTGCAATTCAACAAATAAAGGCATAATGGCATAAGAAAACATAATATATTGGTAACATGAAATTATCAACGGGTACAAACAACAGAATGTCCTAGGTTCATGTCGAAAAAAAAAAAAAAAAATCAAACGAAACTGAAATCTGATTTTCCTAAACTGACTTAAATTAAATTCGTGAATAAACACGAAAATAAAAATTCAAAAATTAAATAATACTTCAAAGAGCTTTAAAAACCCCTCTTCATTTGCTGCTAACAGCTTAAAAGGTATTACATTTAACTCTCATCATGGGGTTGAAATCCTATTTTTTTAATTTTTTTATTTGAATATTTTTCTTAAAGTATTGTTTTGAATAAACTATTAGCAGGGTGTAGTAATTTTTTTAATTTAGGTTTACTTTTCTCTTCCATGATCATAAAGAGTCGCCTATTTAATATATTTTCACATTCTTTGCAGCAGTGCCTCAGTAGGTACGTGAATTGCAGTATTTACTTGTTTCTTAAAATTAATGCGAAGTCAATAATACAATACTTCAGTATCATCAACCAACATTTTCTCTATCAAGTCATCTTCTACCTTCTCAACTTTTTCAGAACCATATTTGTCATTTTTCAGTAGTTAAATGAAGAATTTTCCTACTTTGAAAACATTTTTTCAGGACGTGCTTATTTGTTTCTTATTTTTTATTTACTGTTGTGTAAAATATTATTAATTATTTAATAACTGTATTATTATTCATCAGCGTTTTATATTTTAAGTTAATGGTTTCTCTTTAAACAGTTATATTAGTCTATGATTGTGGCAAATAGGTCACCATTTTACTTATACATTATAATTATTCATAGGGGAGCAATATATACAGAATAAATATTATTTTCTTTCTATCTTTCAATTATTAATTAATCAATCATTGTTAATAATTTATATTGATAATTTGCGTTAATTATATGTTGAAAACCTAATAACTACAGATTTTTGTTTTGGGATTTTTGATTTGGGAACTATCCTAAAAATAATATTTATCTCTAATTTTGATTTTTACTCTGATTTATAGATTAGTTTTTAAATGTTTTTTTTTTTATGTCCAACATTCACTGTTTCCAAATAACAATAGCTTAAAAAAAAAAATATATATATAGTATAGAAAAATTTAATTTCAACTACAAAAGTAAATGTAAAAAGGATGAACACATTTGCAATAAAAAAGGTTTTAAAAAATATATTATAATGCTACAAAAATATTATATAAAAACGCTGCAAATTATTACACTTGTAGTAAAAATCAAAATTAGAGATAAATGTTATGTTTAGGATAGTTCCGGAAGATTCCAAAACAAAAACCGGTAGTTATTAGTCTTTTAACATAAAATTAACGCAATTTATCAGTATAAATTATTAACAATGATTAATTAATTAATACTTGAAAGATAGAAAGAAAATAATCTTTATTCTGTATATTTAAAGGGAGAAGTTGGTCGGGGGGTGCGGTCAAAGAATTGCACTGTTATAAGTGAACTTATATATTATAAGTTTATAATATATTTTATATTTATAATTATATTACATCATTGGCACAAAATATATAAGTTCACTTATAATAGTGCAATTCTTTGACCGCACCCCCCGACCAACTTCTCCCATTAAATATACATATACGGTCAACAAAAACTCCGTCCTTTATTCTGTATATATTGCTCCCCTATGAATAATTATAATTTATAGGCAAAATGGTGGCCTAGCTGCCACAATCATAGACCAATATAACTGTGTATAGAGAAACCATTAACGTAACATATAAAACGCCGATGAATAATACAGTTTAAGAAATATTTATAGCTTATTGTAACGTTGGTCCTGATGACCGAGCATGTTGAAGGAGTAACTGAGTATTCTCGGGTGTGAAGTGATGCCGGTTCGATTCCGGTTTGTGGGGACTTTAATCGTGGAGTTAATCTCGACCTATATCCTCCGGCTAAAATAGGTTTGTAACCCATTGGATAACCCATCCTTCCTACCTAACCTGTCATAGTGGTCGACAGAAAAGTAAATGGGAGGATCACGTTAGATCTGATGTTGAAGATGATTCGCATTTGAAGTCTTTTTTTATTATAAAAAAATTGTACCTAGATGAACGTCGCCATTCAATATAAATATACTTACCTTTGTTTACATAAGTATGGGGATGCAATTACTAAGGAATTAACGAAGGCGGGGACGGGGGACAAACTAATGACTTGCTAAGACCGCATATCGTTAGGAGTCGAGTTATAATTGCCACATTTCACTACCACTAATGCGAGTTGGTACAGTCCTTATCCCAGGGATGTTATAACGAGCTAAACAACGCAACTCCGTAGAATTATCTTAACAAAGTGAAACTGTCAACAGTTGTAAAGTCTCTTAGCCGTTAGGTACCCCTCTCTCCCCCCATTTAGGCTGTTAGTGGCTGCAATATACTGCTTCTTAGACTCGCAACTAGGCGGTAAGGCAGTGTATTCTTGTAAGGAAGACAACCATTGAGGTATCTTACCAAATCTTCTAAGGGTGAGAGACTGAGGTTCTTAGGTGGGGCCAACCAGTTACCATACAAATGCAAATGTTTAAAAACAACATTTAATTATAAATCAAAGTTTAATACTAATTATAATTATTAGGTTTTCTTCACTAGTTTGCCTCAAGGCCACAATTAAAACTCAATACTTTTAAACTGTAAATTTTATTTCTAGACCTTTCAGGGATGATTTGTCCCCCGTATCTAACTAATATACCAGTAATACTGGGTGAGCCAATTAATGTTATAGCAGCTGAAGTTTTGAGGCTTCCAAAGTTTCTTACTAAAAATTTAAAAATTTGGCTTTGAGTGCTATAAAACAATTTTAGTTATTAACTGTATTAGGTACTTCATATAACACTGTATTACTACAAATAAATACAATATGGTATTATTTTATTGTTATAAAGGCCTATTCGGGGACCTTCTTGGCCCGAGGTACTTGGCATTTTCCACCTTGTCACATGCCATTAGTATATTAGTATATAGTGTTTCATTAGTATATTAACACCAATTGTCTCACCCAACATATATTAATTAGATGCTCAAGAGGGAGACAAAGCACCACAGAAACGTCTAGAAACATATATAGATTAAATTTATTGTGTTTTAATTATGTCCTTGAGAAAAACCAGTGAAGAAAACTTTACAATATGGAAAATTAAATATGGAAAATATTATTATTATTTTAACTCATCTGAATGGTAAAATAATAATAATATATACTTTTTTTTTGTCGGCACTCTTTTATATTTATTTTTCAAAAAATTTCTTGAGGTACCTGAGAAGTGCTCAGGGATAAATCTATCTACGGCGTGATCTCAGCGTCTACTAATAATTTTATTTGGCTCATTATGAATCGATTTTACTCATGCTGTATAATGCAAAGCTGAGGTGATCAGAATTGGATTTCCCACTATCAGAAGCTTAATATATCCCCGTATCAAGTTAAAAAATAAGTACATTCTGGATATTTACCTAATGTATAGGACAGGTGTCTGGATATTGGCGAGTCACAGTGGGACGAAAATTACAAATTTTGTACATTTGCCAATCTTCCTCTGTGAATTAAATCAGTCAATAGTAATATTAATAATAAAATAAATTATTGAATGTAATAAAACCAAAGGTACAAAAAAAAAAAAATCTTCGTCATCAAGGTCGTATTTTCACCAAAATATTAAAAAAAAAAAAAAAGGAGAAGTGTTTTTTCTCACTAATTGGACACGCAAAAGCCAGTTCCCTAACATGCCGAAATTTACCCATACTTTATTGTATTGTTCTGTCTCTCCACTTATCTTCAATACAAAAAACCCGGGAGAGGAGAGAGGGGAGAGTCGGGAAACCAAATACCAAATTCAAATACAGATTTTCAACCCTATAAATTTATTTGGTGGAGCTGTAAAGATGCACCAAACTATAAAAAAGCCAAAATTTCAGGTAAACATACCGACATTTTGACTGGAATGCACCCATGCTTTTATGGTATCGTTCTGCCAAGAAGAAAACCCCACATACCCAAATTTCAGCTCATTTGACTCAAAGGGGGCCGCTGAAGGTGCTCAAAAGTAGTTTGGGAAAAAATATATATATATATATATATATATATATAGAGCACGATTATGGAAGTTTTGGAGATGTCTGATATATATATATATATATATATATATATATATATATATATATATATATATATATATATCAGACATATATATATATATATATATATATACATATATATCAGACATATATATATATATATATATATATATATATATATATATATATATATATATATATATATATATATATATTTATCAGACATCTCCAAAACTTCCATAATCGTGCTCTAGGGGCTATGAAACGGATAGAAAACGATGTACCGCCGACCTCGATTCAGTGCAATAGTCTATTTTATTTGGGGAAAATACGACTAAAAATTATAATACTAATGTCTGTCGGTATAAAACAAGCCAGGCGAAACAAATATATATTAATAATGAAAACTAAATTTCTTGATATTACACACAAAATTAATAAAAAAAACATGACTTTTAAATATAATTTAAAAAAAAATTGTGTTAATAAGTTTTTCAAAAAATTCTTATTGTCCCACAAATTACATGAATCACAAGGACTAACCGTATACATTACATAAATAATGGATCGCTTAGATAATAATGTAATATCATCACATTCGGGAATACTAATTTGGAAAGACGGTGATATTTTTGTTTCCGGTCTACTTTCTCTAAAATGCTTATTTCAATTTTTCATGGCATCTGTTCAGTATAATTACAATTATTTTGTATGACTTTTGTAGGAAATTAGATCCTACACAAGATTGGTTGTACTGCATTTTTCATTAAACTATACTGAAAAATAATTTTAAAGCGAAACCACCAACATATCTAACTTTTTGTAGTTTTTACTTCCTTGTACGAAGTAAAGGAAGTATTGTAATCGCGAAAATTTTCGGTTTTCAGATTTCGACGGAAATACCCATTTTGACCATCCCTGAATTCATTTTGACTAGTTTCGTCGTGGCGTCTGTTACGTTCGTACGTACGTTCGTACGTACGTTCGTCCGTATTTCGCATAACTAAAAACGGTTTTAGGATTATTATAAAATCTAGTTGTGAACCTCCCTTTTTGGTCACTGCTTGATTACCGGAAGTGGTACTTTACTTGAAGGTCATAATTGATTTCCATCAAAAACTATATTAAAATACTATGAGAAACTTCTCAAATTAAGTATTTATAATTTATATATTAATTTAAATAACATACTAGATTTTGGTCTAAATTGGAAAACTGGAAGCAGTACTTTACTTGAAGGTCATATTAGACTTTCATCAAAAATTATATTAAAATATAATGTAAAACATCTCAAATTTGGTAAATAGGACTTTTATATCGATATAAATGTATTTACTAGATTTCGGTCAAGATTCGTGAGCCGAAAAGGGTATTTTACTTATAGGTCATAATAAGGTTACATCAAAAATTATATTTAAATTAAAAGAGAAATCATATGTTTCAGTAATAAAGATTACAAACGCAATTTGTTTTCCAATACAATTATACATTTTTATTACTTGTTTTAAGTGTTAAAATTGAGTGTAAAATACTAGTTTTCCTCCCCATTTGTGAGATCAACAAGTCTGCAGCATGAGAATAAGATATTAGTTATGTGGATTTTTCCGCTTAAAATGTCGAAACTGTCGATTTCTAATGCTTTATCCAGTGATATTGACCGTTTTATTGTTGTCACGGAACATGAAGAAATATCTTGGAAACTAGTTACCTACTGAAGGAAAACGACATATAATAACGGAATGAGACCTACAGTAACAAGAGTGTGTGTTTTTATGTTTGTGTGTGCCAACAGATAGATGTCGGGATGCTTAGTGTCGTTTTTACTGCAATCTTCGGAAACTAGTAATCAAATTCAGTATCAATTTTGAGCCACGGATTTATAATTTAATAGGCGTACAAGGAAGTCATGTGTTGCCCACATCAGATATTTTTTGTTGACATTTTTCGAGATATTCATGGCCTCGTATCACATGGTATCTCTTCCGAATATTCATGGCGTTTGCTCAGTGTAATTATAATTATTTTGTAGAACTTTTGTAGGAAAGTAGATCCTATACAAGATAGGTTATACTGAATTTTTCACTAAATTACATTACATTACATTTTTTACATGTTACATATAGAACATGTAGTGAATTTAATGTTCTTTAAAATTGGTATTACAATGCTTTATTTAAAATGCTCTGGATCGATTTAATGAGGAAAGACTTATTGCATCCTTGAATGTTTCACAAAGGGGACAAAATAAAAATCACTCCACCTTTTGCAATCAGAAATCTTTATGGGATAAGTAGGATAACATTTACAAAGATATTTTATAGCATTATGCTTAGTGTATCCCTAAGATCGCAGAATTATCCAGCTATATATCGTATTGATAACACATCCACATCCTTACTGGCTTATTTTTGTTAATTTAGAATCGGACAAGTATGGGCTAACAGACTATCGAGCGACAGAAAGTCATAATTAATTGATTTTTAAATTTACTGATTTCGATCTGACACTTTAGTGACAATAAAATATCTGTTATGGGCAACACATGACTTCCTTGTACGCCTATTAAATTATAAATCCGTGGCTCAAAAAGTGATACTTAATTTGGTTACTAGTTTCCGAAAATTGACACTCGGCGTCCCGAAATCCATCTATTAACACACACAAAAAAAAAAAACACACACTCTTGTTATTGGAGCTCTCATTCCGTTATTATATGTCGTTTTCCTTCAGTAGGTAACTAGTTTCCAAGATATTTCTCCATGCTCCATGACAAAAATAAAACATTAAAAAATGGGGAGGAAAACTATTATTTTACATTCAATTTTAACACTTAAAACAAGTAATAAAAATGTTTAATTGGATTGGAAACCAAAATGCGTTTTTAACCTTTATTACTGAAATACATGATTTCTCTTTTAATTTAAATATAATTTTTGATGCAAGCTTATTATGACCTGCATGTAAAGTACCCTTTTCGGCTCACGAATTTTAACCAAAATCTATTATATACATTTTTATCCATATAAAAGTCCTACTTACCAAATTTGAGATGTTTTACATTATACTTTAATATAATTTTTGATGAAAGTCTAACATTACCTTCAAGTAAAGTACCGCTTCCGATTTTCCAATTTAGACCAAAATCTAGTATGTTATTTAAATCAATATATAAGTTGTAAATACTAAATTTGAGAAGTTTTTCAAAGTATTTTAATATAATTTTTTATGTAAATCAATTATGATCTTCATGTAAAGTACCACTTCTGGTGAGTAAACAGTGACCAAAAAGGGAGGTTCACAACTAGATTTTACAACAATCCTAAATACAAAATTTCAACTTTCTACGGCTAACCGTTTTTGACCGACGAAACTAGTCAAAATGGATTCAGGGATGGTCAAAATGGATATTTCCGTTGAAATCTGAAAACCGAAAATTTTGGCGATATAATTTACTTCGTAAAAGGAAGTAAAAATGTGAAAAAATTAACAATCAGTCACCAATGTTAAAAAAGAGCCATTAGTATGAATGCATATACATTAATCATAAGGATTTTAGTATTAAAACAAAATACTTTATTTTAGTGCGATTTATAATCAATTTCCACAATATGTTAAGCTCGTATTGGAAATACCGGCGTGGTTGATGGATATATTTTTTTAAATTTGGGAAAATTTACCTTGAAAATATATGGATTTAGCCGTAAATTTTCACAAAAGTATAAAAGTTTTTTTTTTTTTTTTTTTTTATATATATATATATATATATATATATATATATATATATATATATATATATATATATATATATATATATATATATATATATATAGTAGGTAACAAAGTAGCAATGATTGGTTCGAAATACTTCACTCTCTGAATAGAATCTGTGAGGCAGATCAGGTTGTGAGGGGCTAATTACCAAACGATTTATAATTCTTCAATAATTTTTAGCTCAAATTTTTTAAATAGCATTCAAATGACGGTTATCTACCCAATTTATAATGAGCTCTTATAGGTATTCAATTTTTTTTTTCTGAAACATCAAACCATCATTGTTAAATATAATCTTGGGTGTTTAGAAGAAATTTTAATTAAGAATTCTGCAAGAAAGCAAGGATTTCGCAAAGTATCAGTGACTGAAATAATAAAATATATTTAGGTTAATTAAATTACAAATAAAAAGAGATTCTGAAATTACTTCATTGACGTTGGCTACAGTTAATTAGGTTCTTCCATTTTCATTATTTTTTAAGTCTGTTCTTATTAAAGTTTCTTACTCCGGCACCACTACGCCATTTCGATGAAATGAGGATGTAATAACCATTTCACCATTAATATTTTTTCATTTAAGCTTTACTGTGAAATGGAATACCATTTTATTCTATAAGAAGAAATAACCTTGTTAAATTAAATATAAATTTAGTACATGCTCGCTTGATAGGGAATTTTGATTGAAAATCAAGTAGCAAAGATTCGTTTAACTTGAATAAGAATGCCTGCGATATTGATTAAAAATTTTAATAATAATATAATAATGTTTTTTTTTAATAACAAGAACTTCCCTTAATTATTATAACATATTTATTCCATTAAACCGACGTTTAGAAATCGTCTTTCATCATTAGAATTTTTTGTCTAAAAATTTAACAATGAAACAAAAACACTTTACTTACCGACGTCGTTTTTTTGAAAGAGGCTAAGACGCCAACAAATCGAAATATCGGTTTTAACTTATTTTGGGACGTAAATACCACCACACTACATTCTTGCTCATGATATTTCGAAAAAAAAAATTGGAAATGGTCTAAAAATCGACTATTGATGACTTAAGGACCAAATACTTACGACTCTCAGTCGTCTGGCTTTAACCAGTGTTAGAAGCCTTAAACATATATGGGGATTATATAGCCTTTTGCCACCTAAATAAACTATTGTATAAATAAAGAATAAAATTTTAAAAATATATATTGTAATTTGGAGAAAAACTGTTTCATGTGATTCCTGTAAAGTTTGGTAAATAGCGATTACGCCTTTTTCCAAAAAAACGACATTGATATTTTTTCAAATGTAATACATTTTTAAATAATAAATTGTTACCTTGAAATTTCTGATTTTTTTTTTTTATATTTAATCGTTGACATTAGTTCCCTAAGTCTGTGTTGTCCATAAATAATCATTTCGTCTATAAGGCTAATTTAAACTAATTATTATGTTTTAATTTTTTTAAACAGCACAGATTTTGGGAACTACTGCCAATATTATCTCTATCTAACCCTTGAATTTTACCCTTTGTGTTTCTGAAATAAAATAAAATAAATTTTATAATTCCATTAATGTATTCCATTGCTGAAATTTTATCATTCATCATAAATTTTATCATATACGGAAAACATTCCCTAACACAGCAACGATAGTAAGCATTTTTGAGATAGCAAAGTATATACGGTCTATCAACAAGTGTCAAAACGAATCGGCATTC
The DNA here is from genome assembly GCA_948150685.1 of Rhaphigaster nebulosa. Classification (NCBI taxonomy): domain Eukaryota; kingdom Metazoa; phylum Arthropoda; class Insecta; order Hemiptera; family Pentatomidae; genus Rhaphigaster; species Rhaphigaster nebulosa. The sequence continues at coordinate 58,721,930 of OX411312.1, forward strand.
ATCTGGAAACTCCTGCATAGCTCGGGTTCATGTTCCACATCACTGAAGATATTGTCGTTCCAATAGGCGATTTGTACGTTTATGGAAGAAAACTTCCCAAGTATGTTTATAGCTGAAATATATACAATGGTCCAAAAAGCCAAAAATATGGGAAAACTAAATATATGTAGAAAGTGTTTGAGGCATTAAATTTGACATAGATATGTTTTTTGAGGTGTTGAATGGGAATAAATTCCATTCAATACATCAAAAGAAGTCAATTTTTCGATTGATGATTCGATTATAATTTAATGATTGCTTTCCTTTTCATTATGTTCCTTCACCGAAAAGAAATTGAAATCTCCATGAAAACAATTTAAATCCCTCCCTCAAAAAAGAAATCTGTGTAAGCCCCTTCTTGTGGGGGAGGATCAAAATCTAAAATTATTCAACAATTTTGACCTGATTTCTCAACTATATTAAATATTTAAATTTTCCCAACTATATAATGAAATGTTTTAATTTTCCTAAATCTTTTGAATTAGAATTTTACACTTACCTCTTGCGAATGTTAGCACTTGACATCAATAATTATTTTTTTCAATTCAAACACATCATTGAATTGGTAAAGTCCAAATTTCTTAACTTAAACGGTATTGCTACTAGTTTCAAATTGTTGTGATTCTTTAAGTAAAATGTTTTACCACAATTGTCGCAGTTTGAAGTAGGTTCTCAAAATCACACAATTCCCAATTTTTTGTGTTTTCAAATTATTGGGAGGAGAAGGGAGAGAGGGGGAGAAGAGGGACACCACTTCACCCTACTCCCCTATGACGACCTCCCATCTCCGATCCACCATGATGACTATTTCGAGACAGCGTTTACGATTAATTCAAGTTTCCGCTGGCAAAGATCCTTCCCCATCGAAGCCTAGTTACAAAAGGGATATGTTAAGATATGCGGGGCAATATGGTGCTTAGTTAATATAAGCTTCGGGAGTTCAAGTTTCAAGAGCCCCGGGTTAGTTAGATGAAGGGTAAGTAGATACAATATTCAAGAAGTTTGCTTGTGTAAGCTATGCACAATATAACAGGCTTCTGTTGGAGGCACCTAATACACGGAGCCAATGCAAACTTCCTAGCGCGGTTCTTGCAACTTCTGGAGATCGGCCGTCCTCTGGTATTTAGTATTTTGCAGTAGGTCCCTGAAATGTTGCCGATTCGAAACCTGCGCGGTTTAACTAATTTTGTACATGTTTGCCTTGGAAATATGCCTCGCAAAAATGTAAGATCTTCCTCAACAATTTATTGTTCCTTGTATTGACATGATAGATAAAGGCGCTACTGTTTAAACATTTATCTTATTTAAATGCATTATATACAAAGCACACAATACTGGCATGGATATACCGTCTGCCAGGAAGAAGCAAGTTCAAAAACAAAATTTTAATTTTTGATTACATAGCAGTCAAATAATACAAAATGTTTAATGAAATGCAATACGATAAAAAAACTGAGCTTTGCTTGATAAAGTGAACTGAGTTAGGTAACAGAAAAATATAAACAAAACTAAACTATGGCTTAACTGACCGGCATTATTCATCTATTATAATTAAGCTCTGTTGCTAAATATTTTCTATAGTTTAAATCCCATTTTATTTTATTTATTTATTTGCATTTATATATTACATAAGAACTCATTGTTATTATAACAGGTCCATGTTCTAACATTTTATGGTTACGGTCGTTAAGAAACTTTCAATTAAGAAAATCCCATGCTGGAGCTATATCCATCCACATCCATGCAGCTTCAACTAATGCAAAGCCCTCCTTAAGAGCAGAATGCCTGCATCTCCGCCCTACTAAGATTTCCCTGAATTAGAAGGGAGTTGGCGGGCTAATACGGGCCATTAAGCTCAGCCGAAGTGGTGCTGGTAGCGAGAGCTCGGTTCCCTGGGGACAAATGGCCCGGAATCGGAGGTGGGGAGCTCCTCGCGCAATAACAGTTTAGACTCCGCTAATCAGCTGATTTAATTGCCGCGTTGCGGCGGGGGAAAGAGAGGGGGTGGGAGTGAACAAAAGGGTTGCTGGATGAAATTAGGCACCCACTCCAATGGCGTCCATTGTCTGCCTAGCAGATTTTTGCCCCTCAAGATTTGCATATGAAGGAGGATCCTGAAACAGCGTCATAATGGTTTCCTATACTTCTTCGTCCGGTGATTTCTCATCCACAGCTCTTGTTATTCACACTTGCCACTCCCATTGTCCGCTTCCACCTCCTCTCCCTTTCATCCTCACCCGCTCTCATCACAAAGAGGTGCAACAACTAGTGAAGAGATCCTGGTTTCATTATATAGGACAAATTTATTAGGTATCTCATTAATGTGTCTCTGATGATATAAAAAAAATTTGGTACGGTGCGCATGTCACCCAACTTTCACTTATCACCTTATAATAATCTCCCATTTTTAAAAATAATTTTAAGGGATTCACATTAACACTACATGAAATATTTTCAGCAACTTCTTCACGTCTTCTCTCACAAAAATAGTTTTTTAAACAATTGTAGTATTGCAATTCTGTGCACTATATATTTTTGTTTTGTTGAAAATAAATTTTAAATGTTACCTTTTAGTTTCTTTGGAAAATCTATTTAGTTTCCATGGAAACATTTATTTTTAGAAATTATTAACTGCAACAACCATTTATGTTTTTGCGTTTTCGTTATTCTCCATAACCTTCTACGAATTTATATGATAGATATTAATTTTTTTAAAACCTTTATCTTTCTAACGGTATATTATACATCTATATACTACTCTAATTTCCGGAAATTTGTTTTACAACCAGGGAAAATATTTCTCATTTTTTCTCATGTAGTTAATAATCAAATTCGTCCATAGTTCATATTTATCCATTTTTTTATTATTACTAACGATGAGAGACGGTTAATTATTTCAAATAAACACAATTAGAGGTACTTCAGAGGAAGCCATTTTGAAAATTCGGCAGTTAAGCCCTTTCAGACTATTTCAATGAGGTTACAACCTAGCTTATATTAAACACCATTTATTTGTTCATTGATATAACGAGTTTGATCAAAATCTTTAGGGGCGAAAATTCTAAAAATTAGTATAAAGTGGGCTTTTCCGGTAAGTTGAGTTTGCAGAAAGTGTTGCTGTGACATCCCAGGCATACCTTCTTACCACATACACACTCACAGACCATTTTGCGATGCTTGGCTATTTGTATTCGGAGGAAAACGTGTATTCCCGTTGAAAACTTGGTTCGAATTTTTTCAGGATGGGTATACTTTTCCTTATTATACATTTCATGGTGATAATTTTAGTTTGGGAACGGTTTAACGCCAATATATTAGAAGGAACAGTGCCATCGCGAATAGCAATATCATACAGAAAAAAAAGTCATATTTAGTAAAATAAATTATATAATATTGTACGACAAAAATATAAATATCATTGATGCATCTCTGATAGTTTAAAAATTGGTCATACACTGACATACATACTGACCTGAATTTACCTGTTCAAAAAACTAGGAAAAGTGTTACGTGCTAATTTTTTCTCATTTATTTAATAATCAAATTCGTCCATGGTTTATATTTATCCATTTTTCATTACTACCAACAATCTCAACTATCTGTGAGATTCAAATTAATTTTTTTTATGATTTTTCGACGGTACTTTTTGTTTGAAAACGGATTAGCCAAAATGCGTTAAAAGGAACAATGTACCTATGAATAACAATATCATACAGAAAAACAAAATCACATTTAGCGAAATAAAATATAACTATACATCATGCCTGAGAGAAATGTAAAATTAATAAGTAAAATAACATTTTTCCACAATTATAATAAAAATAAAAAACAGAAAAGCTCAACAAATAAAATAAATAATGATTACATTAACTGAATCAAGAACTGAACAAACGATGCAAAAATTACTGTTAGGATATTGTAGATTTTGTGCAATCTTGAAGAACTTTGAGCGTTCGCAAACCACTCCATGTCGGTACATCAAAGGAAAGTGTGCGCACTGTGTTTGAACCCACTCCTTGGACATTTTATTTTATTTTAATTTTTTGTTTTCTTACTAGGTGAGCTTTAAAATAGTATATACATATGATTTTTTCAAAAAATTCTTATTCTCCAGGAAATTATATGAATCTCATGAACAATGTACACATATATGTTACATAGATAATAAGTTGCAAATGGTATCTTCAAAAATTATAATTTGATTTGTGGAAGATATTTTTATTTTCCAGTCCACTTTCTCTTAAAATCTTAATATTTCTTAGCCTCTATTCACAGTAATTACAAATATATTGTATGAATCTTGAAGTATATTTAATACTTTACGATATTGATCATAATGAATTTTACACGTTCACACCATTGACATATTTACATTTTATTTTTTTTATTTTTTTACTTTTTTCTAAGTATTCCAGCATGTTCAATTTAGAACTTACAGGAAATGTAAAGTCGTTTAATATTGGTTATTATAACATTTTGCCTAAAATGCTCTGGAAGCGAGTTACTGAGGAAAAGCTGAAAAAGCGATTTCGCTTGTTCTTAGTGATTTTTTCAAGATGGTGAAAAACGCACAACGACGTCGAAAGCTTGGATTTTTCATGAGAAGAGCAATATATTCAACATACCTGAAAATCAAAATGACTCCACCTTTTACAATACAAAATGATATCTCCACTGTGCAGGAATATCTTTACTAACATTTTTCTTAGTATTATATTTAGCTCGTTCCAAAGTTCGCAGATTCACGCAGCTAGGTATCGTTCCGATCGCACATCCACATCCTTACTGACATGGTCGTGTTAATTTAAAAAGGGGCATGTAGGGACACAAAGACAATGATATAATTTAAATGATTTTTAACTTTTCCGATTTCCATCTGGCACTTAAGCGGTCATAAAAAATAAAAAATAAATAATGTACGAGTATACTCATTCACTAATGCTAAAAACATGTAACTATGAATGCGTATCCTGTGTTAGGCAGCATGGACTAAATAAATAAAATATCTCTCTAACATTAGTTAACTAATTTAGGGGTCAGGGTCTGCGAGCGGTTTCTTGTCCTTTCAATGTTGTATGAGAGTTCCGTGTGCGTCACTTGTGAAGATGTAATCACTTGCTAAGGTAACGGATCTCTGCCGCAGTGTTACATTATTACTACCACTCAAGGTCAGAGTGTCACGAATTTTGCCGATTTGGTGATATGTTCTTCGAAATCCTTCACGGATTACTTTTATACAATTTGTAAATTCTGTTATCGCATTTTCAATAATTTTAGAAATCGAGTTCCGTTTAAATTACGTTAAACAGAACTATATATATACATGACAGTATGTCAAACCTGAAACACCCAAAGTCGTAAAGTTGTGTTATAGGTGTTATGAAAGGGACTTTAAATGCACCCTCATCTCTTGAGATCACCATCGATACAGGGAAAAATTCTATTACTTTTGGGGAAAATACGACTAAAAACATATGGAACCAGAGAGAATATAATCCCCAACATACCTATTCTTTTGGATCTAATATGCTCCTTGTATGGCAACTAGTAGGCAACTTCCACTGTAGTTATTCTCTGGTATTTGAGACACTTAAATTTTTATTTTTATTTTTTTTTTTGTGGGTTCACATTTTTTTGGGGACTCTTGCATTCATCAATTATTGATGTTTCCTTTATAAATAAATTGATAATTCGTTTTGTACTCATAGTGCGACAGTTTAACAGATTCATACCCTGCAATTCCCATTTATATAAGATCCCGATGAGAAGGAGGTCGGAAGATGTATCTGAAGAAGAAAAGTTGGTTTGGATTTGCATAGGGAATGCAGCGAGTATATATTTGGAATGAGAGGTGGTCTAGAAGAGGAGAGGGGTGCCGAAAGATAGCCCGCCTGATGCATTAGAAGCATCCAGTCAAGTCACGTAGGCCCTAGCAACTTGCTCCGATTCGAAAATAAACTTGCTCTTTCTCCGGCATTAAAGTCCTGTATACCCTGGAACAGGTTCCGTCCTTTTTATCCATCTTTCATTTGGTCCTCAGGTCTCCTCCCCTTTCCTCTCCCACCCGCTTCTGAATCCATTATTTTCTCGTTTGTGACCGCTTGCGCTGACAGCATACTCAATCCTCTGGGTGTTCGTACTTTTTAGGGGAAAACATATTAGGCCCAGCGAGAAGAATTGGCAAATCGTCCTCCCTCGAGAACTTTCATTTTCCCTTTGCTTTGAATAAATATTCAAAAATTCTAGGAATTCTTAAAGCCAATAAAATATCTGTACTAAATATGTGTTTCATAATTTTTCTACGAGTTCAATGATCATTTAAAAATATTAGAGATATTGCACATTTTTGTTAAAAAATAAATAAATATATAAAACTAAGAAAGTTTAGGAAAATTAGTGTTTAAATTTAAATGCTTTAGTAGAAATGATGGGATGGTAAAATGAACTTTGGGCCATTAAGAAAGCTGAGGAAGTGTTTAGTTTTCTGTTTCGAACTTCTATAATGATTATAAATATTATATATTATAAATTGTTGTAATATTTTTTTAATATTTACTAGTGGGAGTACCCGTTTCAAGGACGGTTATAAAACATACAAAACATAATATTTATTCATTCCACTTCGTTTCAGTAAAAACCATGGGAAACAAATTGCAGCAAACAATAGCTAGCATAATTACCTACAATCAGAGACCATGGGAGGGGTAGATAGGAGTCACCCCCTCCAATAATTTGAAAACCAAAAAAGCTGAGAAATTTCAGGCTTGAGAATTTACTTCAAACTGCGAAAATTGTAACTTGAAAATGAAAACATTTTATTCAATGTTGGAAAGGTATTGACATTTTAAGTAAAGAGATTAGTGTTATATCGGTATAATGCTGTTGGAATAGAAAAACAATTATTGTTGTCATGCAAATGAAAAGTTAAAATCCAATACAATTGGGGAAAATTACAATATTTCATAATATAGTTGGAATTTTTTTTTAATGTAGTTGGAAAATCCGTTCAAAAATTGTTGAAAAATTATAGATTTTGCCACCTCCAATAAATTGTAGCAACGTCCCTGACTACAATGGCAATAAAGATAGTCATAACCCGTATTTTTAAAATACCCTATAACCCAAGACCCTTTAAAATACAAAATAACCTAATAAATGAACTTATAATTTTTTTTTCTTTTCTTTCCATTATTCCCTTCCCCCTAAAAAAATGAGAAATAAGTAGTATGAATTAATCAACATTTTTTTCTTCTAAACCCTGATTATCTCTTCTTTGGTTATCCTTCTTTTATAACACTTCTTTAATAAACATTAACCGAAAGTCAACTATAATAAAGTGTGTGTTGTGAAGTTGCAACCAAGTGTATGAAAACTCTGGACACCATCTTAATTATCTTAATTACCTAAACTTGTTATTATATAGATTATATTGATATCGTCATTGTGCTTGGTAAAATGTAATAAAATTATTGGAAAGTACTTGCATGTAAAATATATAATCATTGTATTTTTTTTTATCCACATTAACTAATTAAATAAAAATTAGCCAAATAAAATAATTTCCGAGCTTGGCTTCTACCGTTTGTTTACCTAAACTAGAAAATATGACCTACACAGGTCTGCAAGATACAAAATAACACCATTGTGATCTTACGGACCTTGAATCTCAAGAAGTTTTATTAAAATCTGATGAACCAAATTTATTATTTATTCTTAACAAAAATGTACTACCGAAAAATAATAATATAAATAATAATAAAAATATTTACCAGTTATTTTATTTAACCATAAAGGGACAGATCCTTTTATGACTATAAAGTAATTAATAGTCGTCCCGAATCTCCGTTCCTGGTTGAAGCAGTATTTTTTTCTTTTAACAAGACTTGTTCTAATATGCTATCTATCTTAAGTTGGAGGGTTTTTCAGGGATAAACGAAGTTTCCGAAGCGATAAATTTTCATTAGCAAACACCGGGTTCTGAGCAACAACGAGTTTCCATCATGTATTTCATCTCAACACATTTTTATTTTTTATTTTTAGCAATGGCCTAAGGACAAGAGGGAAGGTTGAGATTATTTTTGGATTTGTTAATTTGGTTTTCAAAGTCAGCATGTAAAATTTATTTCTTCTCTTCATTCCTTTTTTAACATTATTGAGGAATGTACAAGAAACACGATTTTTTAATTTTTATTATTTAGGCTTCTATATAATCCAATTTTTTAATGTTATACTGAATAACTTAGTTAAGAACATCTTTATGATTTTAGAGCTAATTTTTTTCTAGCATGCTTATGATATCTTTTCATGTTTATAATTTTCTTTCAGGTTTACAAATACACCTTAATTTCTTGCTTAATTATTTTCAATAATAAACCTTTGTAATCGTCCAAAAATAAAAAATTTAACCTCCCTCAAAATTTGAGATTTTACGTATCAAGATTCGCAGAATCCGAAAATGGAATAAAAATAATCCGCCTGTCTGCCGTACACGGCTTTTATTTAGCCGAAACTACTGGCCCGATTTTGATTTTTTAAATTTTGCATCTGTCTCAGGTCACCTCAGGATGATCCTCGGAACTCGAACTACCATCCACCATTTCGTTTCAAAATGGTGGCTGATTAAAGGTTTCATACGCCCTTATTTCGGCCATTTATGAACAATATAAAGAATTTTGGAATCATTGTATCAAATTCGTAAAAAAAAAAAAAAATCCAGGGCACAGCTAATGGGTTTCAATCAAATTTTTTGTGAATGATTCATTCAATGAATCACGAAATTTGAGTCGTTGGTAAAGGTTCTTAATCTACGCGATTTATTTTATATGTGGTGATTCTACGTATTTTAGAACCAAACCTATCCACAAAAAAACCTCAATTTTGTTTTATATTCACATTTTTTTACACAGACCTTCTAGATAATGCAATAGCTTATATGTATTGAAAAGAAGAAACTTTCCTCTTTCCAACGAGTACAAGAAAATCGAAATCGGATAAACTGAAGACAAGATACAGTGCATCAAAATCGAAACATAATTTCGTGGCTTATAAATTTCGAAACCACTCGAAACTGAAAAAAAAATTAAGTTTTTGATAATATTTTTAACATAAAGGTTATTTGATCTGTCATAATTTTTGGTGTAAAAAAAATGTATAAGGCTAACTTATCCAATAATCTAAACATCTTTTTTTTTCAATTTATTTGAAAGCAATCATTTTTTAAAGCTTTTATTAGTACTTTAATATACACTGAGAAAACAAATGTTATGGTGGACAACCCATGTCGATATCATTTTCCAAACTCGAGATAAAAAATAAAGGAGTTTCGGCGTGTTTTATTTTTTTCCTTGTCTAATAATTATATATATATATATATATATATATATATATATATATATATATATATATATATATATATATATATATATCTACAAATATATTTTGTAGATATATTCACCAGAAAAAAATTGATTGAAATCGGTGACCCATTGACCCTATCCTTGTCAATTCTGAACAAATATATCGAAGGTCATTTCACAGATGTTATTTGTACCAATTTGGTCATTTTAACACTAAGAATTGGAAACTGTTTAATCTGGATTACAGATATGTTCAAAACTAGTATTATAATGATGAGTAGCCGAATATACAAGCCAAAGAGAATTTATAAATAAGGAATTACAGGACACTAATAAAAATCTTAATTATTTTTTTTTATCGAAACTATTAAATTTTTTACTTACATCTCTGAGGTTGACCATTGTATTGATATTTAAAACCTTATGCCAGGTCAAACATAAGCCGTAATAATTGTACGAGCATGAAATTATTTAAAATCCATATTTTTGTGCAAATAAAATTTATTCGTTTAAATTTTTAGTTTAATTATATTTTAAATTTAATTATGGTATAATAAAAACAAACAATAAAGAATCTATTTTTCCTCTTGCAAGTAAAAAACAAAAAAAAAAAAAAAAGTATTAGCCCTTCAGGAAAACAGAAACCTTCAAAATCAAAATATATAACGAAGAATTGATATCCGGTCAGATCAATTAATTATGAAATAAAATAAAATGAATGTAATTTAAATAACTTTGCTGAAAGCATTGAGTGAATGCAACAATAAAATAAAACAATCTAAATTTAAGGAGGACCCTTTATTCGGGTGAATTTACTGGAATGGCGAGGTTGTAAACAGAGAATTTTATTGTTTTGTTAATGTTATTAGCCCAAATAAATTTGTTTACATTTCGTTGTGCGGGTTTTATTACTTATTTGTTCTTAAACTTTTTTTAATTTTTATTAAAGCTTTTCTTCTTTTTAAGGAAAAAATATGCTCTTAGTGGACAAGTTCATACATATATCTACACGTTTATATGATGTTTCATACATATGCATTTATTTATATATTCATATGCATTCCAAGGAATCAAACTTATTAAAAAAAGAAAATATTTTAGTGTTTCATCTGTTGTTTTTTCCACATTAACTGCTCACTTCATGTGAACTCTTCAAAAATGTTTTAAATATTATTTATAATCTATTGGAATTACTCACTTCTTCCTATCTTAGGCTACTGTTTTTTAAAAGTTTCCTCATGTAGTTATTTACTCTATGTACATGGAATAATAACTTTCGTGAATGACTCGTTCAAAACAATAAATTGAATTTAAATAAATAGGAGAAGCTTTGTTGGGAGTGCGGTAAATGAAGAATGAACTTTTAGGCCATCATTGTGGCAGAGTGGCGCCAACTGCATGTTCAAAAAAATTTTAATAATATCAACGTTGGTTATATTAAGTGGAAGACCAAGGAAATTCTTAATAAAATATTTCAGTTGTGAACCATATCTTTTAAAAACCGAATTATTTTTCTAGACTCCGGTGTGGATTCAGACCTAATTAAGCTAGGGAATTTTATTATTTCAAGGATAAGCTTTTTTGTTTTTAGAAGAAACAAAAAATTTCTATCAACTTTTTAGAAATATCCAATCATTCAGAACCAACGAAATTAAGAAAATAGTATAAAACCTAATATTGAGCACCAGGTTAGTTTGATTGCCTGAAGAAAACCTAACTAAATAGTCTGCAGGGGAAGAAGCGAGGGGGTTGAGGAGAGAAAGGGGGGTTGTAAGAGATATCATTACTTACCGGGCTTTTCCCAAGCAATTTCAGTAATCGCCCGCCTGATGAGAGGTATTAACTAGGTTATTTCTCACCCTCCAAATTCATCAAAATTGTGATAAAAATTATAATTGTGCTCCTATATCAGTTGGAAACTATCCGCTGTAAAACTGCTCCGACAAAAATTATATTAATTCTATAAAAATGTGTTTCACAAAAGAGGCTTTAGTAGCTTGTACCTAAAGTCTGTTAGGTGTAGGTTGAGTCTCATATAGTTCTGGTTTATTATTTGTGCTCTTTACGTCGTTATAAAACACTTTTAAAGGAGTGTAGTGCTGTATATAGGAATATACTTGTTAATAATTTTTTTTAACGTAGCATTACATTCTTCCATCTGGAGTGTTCGGGCAGAAAAAGTTTCAGATGCTTCTGGTGTCACATTTAAACACTCATAGCCTAGCTTCTATAAATTCTAGAAATCAAGGATTGTTATCATTTAACATAGAAAATGTGTCGCTAAAGAAAACAAAAAATTTTTTGGGATTTGAACTTAAGGCGGAAGTTCGGTAAACGAATAAGTTTTATTGCAAGTTGATGAAGTCACCGCTCTTTCTCATCCCAGTTACTGTTGCTTGCGACGTATTTAAATTTTAACAGTAACATGAATTATTTCCCTCCCCCCCCCAAATAAATATTCTAAGTGGGAGAAGGAAATAATTTTTTTATATTTTGAAATATTACAATCTGTATCAATTTATACAATTTCTTCAGAATATATAAATCAATAGAAAAACATAAGGAAGATTTGAATTAGAGTTAAATGAAGTATAGTGTGAAATATCTACACCCAGCCTGGGGAACTCCGAACTAAGCTTGTCACCTTTATCCCACAAATGAAGGGAAAAGCAAGACTCGGGTTAATCCCAGCGTTTCGCTCTCAATCGCGTCACTGGCTTTCAATGCCAATGGAGGCTTAACGATAACGACATATACTTTTCTGGATAGTATAAGTCTATCTATATTTAAAATATAGTATTTTAAATAATAATTTCATTAAAAAACGAACAATAAATATTATTGGAAAAACTCTAGTTGAAGAAAAAAAATACAATTTCCTCAAATGCCCTTTATTATTTTTTTTTTTTTAATTTCAGCTTATACCAAATTTAAGTTCATTATTATAAACGAAAAAATGATCACATTTTGAATACCATATCCAAGTGTAATTAATATATCAATATCTTTTTGAATATATTCAAACAAAAGCACGTGTGGTAATGTATTATTATTATTTTAAATGAACAGCATGCTCCATTATTAAAATTATTTTTAATCATTCATTCAAATGATTCTATATAGAATTTGAATTTTGTTATTTTAATTAAATTCGATATTGTTTTTCACAATGTGATAAATATTAATTTATAGCTTAATTAAGAAAATTTAAGAAAATGTATCGTACTTTTTTATTTTTTAATCTGAAGAACTTTAAGAAAATATTTTTCCTTCAACTACTAGATAAAAATAACTTGAAATTATATTTACGATTCGAAAAGGATTTGTGGAATATAATGAGGGACTTCATTTCCGAAACAGGGATTAGCTTTTCGGTCTCTTTGCATATTCTTTTCAGCTATAAATGAGAAGCAAATTGAATGGAAACGTCTATACAATTTGTTAATTGGATCCTTTCATGATCTTCTCCCCCCACCGTAAATGGGAACCTATTTAATGAGCTGAATCCTATAATTGCTTTCCCATGTTCCCATTTTTACTTTTCAGTCATATACGTTTCAACATAATCCATAAACGCATTCGCGAATAAATGAATCAGCGGGTTACTTATTCTTTTTTGGATGGAAAGTCGGTGTTAAAATTTATTAATTTAATGCCTCTTTTTCTCTTATGGGTCATTGGTGATAGCTAAAGGTTTAATATCCGAGGTGAATTTTCATGTCTGTATATTACATCATTGACGGCCTTTTTATACCGTTTCATGAATTTACAGTGCTTCTAGTTTGTAGCTTATGATGTTGTAGGGAGGTTCCAAAATAAAGCCTTAAATTTCTCATATAACAGTAGTTTACTAATCAGTCAAAGTCATATCTACCACCAAAATGCGATATTTTATGTACCTTTTACTCAGTAACTGTAAGAGATACTAAACATACTAAAAGCCCCTGGATCTAGGAGCAGGGGCAATAAGACGGGGGAGGAGGGGGAGGAAGCTCATGTTTTTTCGGTTTTTCGTTTATATCTCGAAAACGGTTCGTCCTAGCTTAAAACATTTTTAAAATTGGAGAGCATTAAATTTCCTACAAGAATGTAGGTTTTAATTTTTTCCGGATCTGCTATAGTTTAAGAAATATACGTACTTCGATGTAACCAATTTGAGAAAAAAAATCATTATTGACTCCAATCAATAATACCAATTAGTCTGTTTATAAAATCACTTTAATTTTTAACTGGTTTCCTCTACAAAAAAAACAATATTGTAGGCCAGTCAATGAGTGGATTGTAGACGGAAACGAGGGTACGACCTATATTGATTTCAGGGGTTTGTTTGGACTACTTTAGGGGTAAATATACTAAAATTCTCCGGATCTAGGAGCAGAGCCAAAGAGATGAGGGATGAAGAACGTCATGTTTTTCGGTTTTTCCATTATATCTCGAAAACGGTACGTCCTAGCTTAAAACTTTATTAAGAATTTCCTACAAGATTGTACCTTTCAATTGTTTTCTGATCTGTTATAATTTAAGAAATATACGCAATTCAAAGTAACAAATTTGAAAAAAAAGATCATTGTTGACTGCAATCAAATGGACTATACTTTTTTATCATCTTTAACGTTGGTACATTGAAGAGGGAATATTTCTTTAACTATAACAGATACGAAAAAAAAATAATAGGACCATTCTTGTAGAAAATTTAATACTCTAAACTTTTTTTAACTTTGGAAAATATAAAAAATAGCATTAAAAATAAGATAGATGCTTTCAATAGATTTAAATCACTTCAATTAATTTGGCTTTCTAGTTTTCGAAAAAAAAGGCACACAAGTAATAAAAAACATGACTTTCGGGAATTGAAGTTTTTTCTTTTGAAGTGTACTTTCTCTTTGGTTACCTGGTCAATGGTTGAACTGATAATCGATTCTTGAAGCTTAGACAGTATAGAACAGCCTGACGGTTTGTCCTAAAACTTTTCTAAAACGAAGATTTACAATTGTTTCTGGACCAAACAGTTTGCCCAATCAATATGTGCTCAAAAAAGGGGTGTAGACAGATATAACTGGACGGCCTAAATCGATTTCAGGGCTTTGTTAGGACCAGTTTAGAGGTCCCCATACTAAGGGGGCTTAGAGGATACTAAAAGTCCCCGGATCTAGGAGTAAAGGCAAAGAGAGGAGGGGTGGGAGAAAATAAAATAGTTCGTCTTAGCTTAATACATTATTAAAACTGAAAAGCACTCAATTATCTACAAGAATGGTCCTATTGTTTTTCTCGTATCTGTTATAGTTTAAGAAATATACGCTCTTCAAAGTACCAACGGTAAAGACGATAAAAGGTGAAGTAAAAATCAATTGGTTGGAGTCAATAATGACTTATTTTTTTCAAATTTATTACTTTAAAGTGTATTTCTTAAACTATGACCGATACGACAAAAAAAATTAAAAGGTATATTCTTGTAGGAAATTTAATGATCTTCCATTATTAATAATGTTTTAAGATAGGACGAACCATTTTCAAGATATAATAAAAAAACTGAAAAACACAACCTTCTCTCCCCTTCTCTCTTTCCCTCTGCTCCTAGATCCGAGGACTTTTTTATCTTTACCTTTAAACTAGTCTCTGAAGTCAACTTCATTCCCGTCTACAACCCTCTCTTTGACTGGCCTAAGTTGAAAGTGATGGAATATTGTGGTTTTTTGTACGAGAAACCTGTTAAAAGTTAAATTGATTTATTTAAATAGTTAAATTGATTGTATGTCTAGCTATCTAGCTATAGATTGATTAGTATGCTGTGTATGTAGCAACCCAAGGTTTTTGGACATTGCTGTAAATAAACCATCTCTCTCTCTCTCTCTCTCTCTCTCTCTCTCTCAATCTCTCTCTCTCTCTCTCTCTCTCTCTCTCTCTCTCTCTCTCTCTCTCTCTCTCTCTCTCTCTCTCACTCTCTCTCTCTCTCTCTCTCTCTCTCGAAAATATTATTTTCGCATTTTTAAAAATTTTGCTTCTAATTTTGTAATGGACGTAAAAGGCATTCAAAATTGTAATTTAGATAATTAAAACTAATACTAGTTGATTTATTTTTTACCAGAAAATAAATTTCGCTTGCAATATGATCTCACAATAACGGTAAATGAAATATTCAGTACGGCTTCCACGGTGTCCCTCCATGAGCTTTAGTGGGATCGATAAGTTTCATTAAATCAGATAAAGCCCTAAGCCGTTTCCAGAGATTCTGCATTACTATCGATTTCCGACATTTCAAAAGTTGTAGAGGAAAATTAAACACAAAAAAGGTTTTGAATTTCAAGAGAATCTAACCAAATTAACGCTGGCGATGAGAGATAGTCAGGATTAAGTTCGTTAAAACAGACCTTGTTAGGGGCGTTTGGAGAAAGGTAACGAAGTTGGATTTTACCCTTTGAAGGGAATGCCAATGCCAGTTCAAATACTGAGGAACACTCATTTTCTTTTTCGTTATAGAATGTTTCAAACATATTCATTTGTGCAATCAGGGTTCTGCAATTAATATGGTAAACTTAAGGATGTTTTTGATGATAATATATATAAATCTAATATATAATAATATATATAAATCTTCTTATATATAAATATAAGAAGTTCCATATCTGAAAAGGACCTTATTTAGTTATTCAAAGCCATAGTAAACTACGATAAGATATAAATTATATCAATATTTACCTTATGTCAAATAAATATATTAAAATGCATAACAATAAAAATATATTACTGTCCAATTCGGACCATGGCCAATCAATCGACATTTTTTTTGAAAAAGGCGTTATCGCCCTTTAGCTAACTTTACAAGAAACACATCTTCTCCAAATAAAAATATATATTTTTTTAAATTTTATTCTTTATCGTGTACAGTAGGATTTTATTAAGGTGGTGAAACTTTTATTCTTTATAATTTAATACCGAATGTATGGTGCAGATTCAGGAAGATCTGTCTGAGGGATTCACCTCTCATAATGGCGTTCGACAGGGAGATTCCCTGGCTTGTCTTCTCTTCAATATTGGTCTGGAAAAAGCTATCAGAGAATCTAAGGTTCAGAGCAGTGGAACCATCTTTAACCATATGGTACAGATCCTGGGATATGCTGATGATATCGACATTATTGGGAGATCAAAAGCTGTTGTGAAAGAAGCCTTTCTTGCCCTTGATGATGCTGCTAGGAAGCTGGGACTTGTCAATACTAGCAAAACCAAATATATGGCTGCTGGTAAACAAAGAGGTATTAACGAAAGTTTTCTCTAAATTGGCAATTACTCTTTCGAACAAGTTGATGAGTTTGTATACCTCGGATCTCAGGGCAATTCCATCAATGACGTCTCGGCAGAAATAAAGAGGCGAATAACATCGGCCAATAGGTGCTATTTTGGAATGCGTCGGGAATTAGGAAGTAGCTTGTTATCAAGGTCTGGATGGTTTAGCTTGGAGAAGACGCACAAACAGGAAAATATACTCGTTGACTGGTGAGCCTGATGTCGGAAAAATTGTGAGGATTGGTAGGCTGCGCTGGGCAGGCCATGTAGCAAGGATGGGGACTGATGAGATCCCAAACAAAGTGCTTATTGAGCGCCTACACGGAACACGGCCAAGAGGCTGCCCTAAGCTGCGATGATTGGATGGTGTTGAAGAAGATGCAAGAGCCCTGCTCGGAGTACGGAATTGGAGAGCAGCTGCACTTGATCGCTTGAACTGGCGGAAGCTGCTTGAGGAGGCCAGGACCCAGTAATGGGTTGTTGTGCCGATTGAAGAAAAAGAAGAAGAAGAAGGTGAAACTTTTATAATTACAATATATTTTTAAGACTTCTGGCATTGGTCAAGGTCAGAGTGACTATTGAGAGTATTCAGTATTTGATGCTTACTTCATCAGTAGTAGATTTTTAGATCATTTTCAATTTTTTTTTCGATATATCGTGAGCAGGAATCGATACAGGTGGTGTCTATGTTTCATAATAAATTGAAACATAAATTTCTAATTTTCAGCTCTTAAACCTTTATCAAAAAAATTACGTCGAAATCATGCTGGTGACTATAACAATAAGAATAAAAATAAATATCCTCTTAGCACCAAACCATAATTTTTAAATCTCTTTGTAATTTAATATGTAAAAATATTTACTATGTTGTTAATATTATGACACTTTATTTAAAATTTGGAAGCCACCTCTGACTTAATTCTGTGGTGTTTGGGTAAAGGGGTATAAGTCATTTTTTAGTGGCGATGGGCTTACGTTATATTTTGTTTTTTTTTAATGAACTTTACCCTTTAATGAACTTTAAAAAGGAAATAAGTCAATGGAACAGTATTTGCATACCATGTGAACACTGTTTCAGTGACTAATAGCCTTTTTCTCAAAGGTAGAGTTCATTAAAAAGAACAAAATATAACTAAAGCCCATCGCTAAAAAAAAAATTATTTATATCTCTTCACCCAAAAACCACAGAATTCCTAGTTAATGTGACACTCTAAAGAGGAAGATAATTTAAAGTCATCATTGAATATTGGATTGGATATTAATATATTTTTATTGATATGTATTTTGACATATTTATTTGATGTAATTTAAATTGTAATATGATTTGTAACATATTATAATTTTTTTTTTATATTTTTGAATAAACTAAATAAGAGCCTTTTCATATATGATTCAGGATGGCTGAAGAAGTCGAAACATAGCAAATTAAAAAAAAATAAACATCAGGTAAAATATTTTCAGCCTTTATATATTTTTGGTTTATTATTTATTTATTATTTTCAATAATAGACCTTTGTAATCGATCAACCCCCTCAAAATATGAAGTTTTGCGCTTCAAGATAAATATCGAATTAAAAAAAATCTGTCCGTCCGCCGTCCGCGGCTTTTCTCCGAGATTACTGGACCGATTTTCTTGAGATTCGGCACCAATGTCACAGGTACCCCAAGACGATCCTCGAAGCTCGACATTACCATCCGTTTGTTTGTTTAAAAATAGAGGCCGATTAGATATCTTATAAGCCCATAACTCGGCTATTATTTATAAAAATAGAGGGGAAATGTAAGGTGTTTTGGAATCAGCATAAGAAAGCATTAAAAAAAAAGCAATCTATATGAATGCCGATTAAAGATCTTATAAGGCCATAGCTCGGCCATTTATAAAGATAGGAGGGAAATTAAGGTGTTTTGGAATCAGCATAACAAGTCATTTAAAAAAAAGGGAAAAAAATCTATATCTACAAATGCTTTTGGTTTATTATTCTCAATATTATTATATTTATTATTTCCTTTGTAACCGACCAAGCAAAACAATTTTGTAACCTCCCCTCAAAATTTAAGATTTTGCGTTTTATGATATGTATCATTATGATATCATCTTGGGGCAAGCTTCTAATTTCTTTTCCTTTGGTGCCTACTGCTTAATTTCTTTGCTGAACCTGGTAGTTATGTTTTATAAAGTATTCTGCACATGCTCCTTTCCCGAAATGCTCATTTGAAAGATAATTCAATTATCTGAACTCTAAACCAAATCAATTCCGAAAGTCCTGTGAATAGACAGACCAGATATTTTTTAATTATTACTATTTGGAAATAATAAACCATTGTGTAATAATTTGAATCGTTTTGTAAATCCAATTTCACATAAAATCAATAAAAAGATACTATGTAGGAGAAGCTTGGTTTTGGGTGCGGTAAATGAATCTTCATTCTAGTAGTTATTATAATTGATTTTTTTCATGTATTTTCATATCATTCATTATCTTTCTTTCTATATTTTCAAAATATTTTAAATATCTTTATTTTTATTATCTATAAACATATTTTTCTTTATAATTATATTTTATTGTTTTATTGTATGTTGCATATAGGATAGATTTTGAGGATATAGATATAGGAGAAAATAGGTTTGAACACGTTGAGAAATTTAAGTATTTGGGGTCTGTGATTACTAGAAAAAACGAAATTTAAGAGGAAATAAAGGCGCGGTTAAAGGCGGGAAATGCTTGTTATTTTTCGGTGTCAACATTACTTAGGTCGCGCATTTTGTCCAGAAACTTAAAACATAGAATATACAAAACTATTATCTTGCCTACAGTTCTGTATGGGTGTGAAACGTGGCCGCTAACCTTGAAGGACGAACAACGCCTTAAGGTATTCGAGAATAAGGTACTGCGTAAAATATTTGGTCCGAAAAAGGATGAGTCAACTGGAGAGTTTAGGAGATTACACAACGCGGAATTGCGGAGCATGCACCCTGTTAATATAATCGAAGTGATATCATCGCGACGGTTGAAATGGGCTTGCAAAGTTGTTGGGCTCAGTAACGAACGAATTCCTAAAAAGTTAATAAACGCTGAGCTGACTGGTAAACGTCCGAGGGGTAGACCGAAACGTAGGTGGGAGGATAGTATTAAGAGTGATCTAATGAATTTGGATTTGGAAGGTAGTCGGTGGACCGAGATTTGTAGACAGCGATTAGTGGTATCGGCATCGAACCTCCGGGTTCGCTAAGCCTTTTATTATTATTATTGTATGTTGCATATTTTACTACTACTACCACATTTGTTACATCTATTGTTATCTTGTTTTTTTCTTAGCCATGATGATGACCTAAAACTTAGGCCGAAACGTCGGCACACGTTATAACAAGTTTTTTCTTATTTGTGTGTTTATTCATTGACCGCACCCCTGACCGCAAGCTATTCTCACATAAATTTTCCACAGTCAACCATACTCTCACCATTAAAAATATATTATATGTTCTTTGAGCATGTACAAAAAAAGGTGGACCCAAAGGACAAATTTAATTGACGAGATTATTGACTTTCTGAAGAGAATTTACGTTTGATACTACAAGGAAAATGTTTGACCATCAAAGGCTGAAATCCAATCGTTATTTTTTAAAATATCATAGAATTTTACAGGCCGTGGGGGCCAAGCTTTAAGGTGTCATCTCAGGTTCATATTGTTTGGTTCATCGCGAGTCCTGTAAATTTTCGAGGTTATATGGCCACCATTTTGAAAAACGCTCACTTTGTGTAGCCAAGTGCAATTTTAATACTGAGGATATATGACTAAAAGTTTTCTTCAAATAAGTCACAAAATATCGCCTCGTCTCCTTGGACTTCAATATTTCAAGAAGTATAATACAAAATGAAACATATATTTATCTATTTAGAGATATTCCCAGGATCCATGTCGTTGATAACCGTTCATAATTCAGGGAGTGGAGGACCCATTCATTATTCTAGCTGGCCACTGAAATGGCACTAGAAGCTCGCCCTAGGCACTCCCGTCGCCCGGCAATTATTTATGTGCAGCCTGCAATACTATGCTCCCTTTTACTGTCAAAAATAATTAACGATTCGTTATCTTTTTCTCTCCGACTAGTTGACCTCTGTTGAAATCAACTGCTGACATATTTTTAAACTCGAAAAAATAATAATAATACACCGATATTCCCTGTGGATTACTGTAGTTCAATATAACGAAAAATAAATCGATAGAAAAATAATATAATGCGAATTGCTAATTTTTATATTGCTCAGTAAATCATTTACTCTAATTATTTCGATCTGTCCTCAAAATAGACCTCGAAATTCCGCGGAAGGATTTTGCTTAAACTTTAAGTGTTTTGGGCCTTGGATATCGATTGGTGCAACCCTTTATCTCAAGAAACTTCTTAGTAAAAAAATAATTTTCTTTTCTTTCAAAAATGTTCGAGCTTTTCAGACAATTAAATTAAATTTTAAATGAGCATCTGGAATGTTCCGGGATATGTATAATTTTCGAGTAATTCGAGAATCGAAAAAAAAAATGGACTGTCCATGGAAACATACACAGAATAATTTTTAAAAAAATATTAAAAGTAAGTGCTACAAAGTACCCATATATGCTGTATCTTTACTAATACTGGTCTGATTTCGATGACTTTTTTTTTCTCAATTAATTTTTTTATTTTTTATTTCAAATGATCGTATACACAATTTACCATAAAATGCCTGATTTTCCAGTTATTCGTAAATAAAATTTTATTTTCGTTATAATTTTTTCTGCTTTTTCTATGGGATGTACTATGTATAGGAACGCTTAAAAGTCTACTTCGATCCATCCGTTAGAGACAATCGTGGCACAGACAGACCTGGCTGGCCTAAAATGCGTTTTTTGAACTCAAGGAGCTCGTAAACACATAGATCCATTGAAAATTGCGCATCGAAATTCTTACCCAGTTACAATACCTTCCTTACATCAAAGTTGGAGGGAAGTATAAAGCCGCTACATATAGCAAACGAATGTGAATAAAGCTTCTTTTCAAGAGGCAAAAAAAGAACTTAAAATATTTACCTTTTAATTTCCACATTCCGAATAATATTGTAATCTCTGAGCCTTTCAACTTCTTAGAACCCAAGATTTTGTGTCTATAATATTTTATTTTGCAAGTATGCTTCTGGTAAATCAATAAAGCAAAGAAATTCCAAAAATTATTTATCACATTTGTTATTTATAAGTGATGGCAACGATATGTTATAAATGTGTTATAACATCTTTATTGTATTGATATTGTCGTGTGTTTAATAGAGTAGTAACATTTCTGAAAATTGCCAACATATAACTACTTTATTTTATTTGGTCGATGTAAATTAATTAAATAAAATAATTTACGAGCATGGCTCCTTCCCAAAATACTCTATGGTAAATGGGCATTGTATATTTGTTCATATTCCATTATAAACTATCACAAGTTAATAAAAAATCACGGAAATTATTTTACAAAAATAATTATTACATATATTTTTAAGTATAACAATTCGTGGTTGGAAATTTTTATAAATGCTAAAGACACAACCCTCCAGCCTCCTCCCCAAGCCACATTGTATCGCATTTTGTATCAATAAAAAAATATTGAGTTTTTTTTTTTTAGTAATTAACGAATATGTATCAATTTAGGAACTATTTCACTTCACACACAGCATGAAAACGTATTGTAATCATGTAGACAAGTTTTTTTTTTTTTTTTTTTATACTTAATTGATTTGAAGGAAGCGATGAACTCCCAGGTACATTATTTTAATTTATAGAGTTGTAAGATGTGGAAAATGTTATTTGTCTTAAGCTATTATCATTCATAATATCTGTGATAGTGAAGTGTGTAGAGTTTTATAAAATAAAAAGATAAAAATTAATAGTAAATAATAATGGACATTATGTAGGTCCTAACGAATAATAAATATTTACTTATTTATTTTATTGTATATATATATATATATATATATATATATATATATATATATATATTTATATATATATTATCTTATTACATTACTTATTTATCAATTTTCTACTATTGCATATACACGTAGTTTGGTTTCTCATTTATTCTATAAAGAAAAAAAAGGAAAAAAAATAAAAAAAGAGGAAAAAAGACAAAAAAACAAACCAGTATTCTAGCTTCCTAATTAATCCTCCATAATCCTCTTAGAACTCTTGGAAGAAAAGAAGACGGTCATTAGAGAGCTATCTCTACTGTCTTATCATGCTACTTAAAGATTGCATCTTGACATATATTGTTGTGTTTTGAACAATATAGTTGTAAATAAAAAATGTAAAAACATTACTTTAATTTTATAAATAGGGCCAAAGCCAGTCAACAATGCCAAATATTAAACATTATTTTTAATGGATATTACATTAAGATACATGGAATAATTAATCCTTGGTATCAGAATTATTAAAAATAAATTAAATGTAACAGCTGAAAAAGTTCATTGTTTTCTTCATTTGGTTAACAGCCTTGATAACTCGAATGGTTCTTCAAGTTATTCTGCTGTATCAATATATCTTCTGTCATTTCCATCAAGTAATATATCTATGGAGTCTCACTGATTTTCCAACGGTGCTTACAGATGTAAGAGCTCTTCAATCCTGCTTTTCTGCAGCCACAAGCCTTGTTTCATCCTTAATCCAGTCATCAAAGGGTTTTCCAAAGAAAAATTATAGAAGTTTTTTTCTCAAAGTTTTTTCGTGGTGCTGAATCCGAATTTCAGGTTTGCCACCTCCCAAACCGCCGGCTTCCCAACAAAAAAATGAAAAAAAAAATGTTTTATGATGAACTTCCTATACAAAATTAAAGTAGACAAAAATTGTCTACAAAATGTGTATATTATATTTAATTTTCAGTCGACGCCTCTAAAAATACTTTTTTTTTCTATTCCAGTCAACAAATGATTTTTCGAAGAATAAAATATAGAAGTGTTTTTCTCAATAATTCTATATGTTTTTGGGGTGCTGAATCCGAATTTTAGGTTTACCGCCTCACCAGTCGCCGGCTTCGCAAAGAAAATTGGTAAGAACAAACAAAAATGTTGGAAATGTTTACAGTTTTTCACTTATAACTAGAAAACGAAGCATTTTTCGAAGATGAACATTATACAAAATTGAAGTTGACAAAATTTCATACATACTACATATATAACATTTCATTTTTGACCAACCTGTGAAACTGTCGTATCAGTTAAGTTATTCAAGCCATGTATTTTACTTGAAATAAACTGTAAAAATCTCGAAGGGAGAGAAAAAAACATGCATTTTACATATTTACCTAATTCAACTCTATCATTTTGTCTCATTTGTAATAATATAATTTTGTTCATTTCAGTAGTGAAATATGTACTTAAAAGAAGTGAACTACTTTTTTAAGGGACCATAAACAATTATTAGACCAGACCAGGAGTGCAATGATATCTTGAATGAATATTAAAAAAATAAATTCCATCTTCAGGATCCTCCTAAATGTCAAAGAGAAGGACTGCTTGAATCCTTACTTTTGTTTTTTTAAAGTTTTAATGTGAAACTGGATTCAGTGCAATCGTAGCTTTACCAAGTTACAGCGGAAGCATGAAAAATAATTAGGATCAAGAAATTGAAATTTCAAATCTGGCTTTACCTTATCTCAATTTGCCTTCGATATCTTTTGGCAGGCCTTCAAAAAGTCACAATGACAAAACGAAGAAAAGTCGTTTGCTTCACTGAGGCATTTGTCAGCAAGGGAACTCTGTTATGCAGCTGAATAAAAATTAAATTAATCAGGGGAGAGGGCTGCATTGACGACTAAGTCAATTTTGACATCACCAATAAGAGCCGGCAGGAAGTTTTTAGAGAAATATCTGGGGCACATACAAAAGAGGATATATTTTTCACAATTTGTTAATATTCTCTGATCCACTGATCTCATATGCCAGACCATTACCTCTGAAACAATTTAGTTGTTCTAAAAAAGTATTGTAACTTTTTCATATATCGGAGATAAAAAATAATAACAGCATTCTAAGTAGTAGCAGTGATAACGAAAACGACTAGAGCATATTAAGTTACATATCACTATAATTTTTGTGTACATGTTTAGTTTTGGTAAGGTTATTTATTAATTTATTACAAAGGTTAATTGCATATTGGAGTGAGTTTTGGTTGACAGTAGATGTGTATTTTAAGGGGGAAGTTGGTCGGGAGGTGCGGTCAAAAACTAACACTTTAATAAGTAATACTTATATATTTTGTGCCAACGTTTTTTACTTGTATTATGTAATTTAGTGTTATCTTTTTCTTTTCATACTTCATACTTTTTTGTCTTACTTGTAATTCCTGTTTTTATCATTTTTACTGTTACTGGTACTGCCTCTGTCGTTTTTCAAAGTTGTTATTTTATTTTTTTCTTTTAGCCCTGAAGATGGCCAAAACATAGACCGAAACGTTCGCACAAAATATGAGTATATAAGTATTACTTATTAAAGTGTAACTTTTTGACCGCACCCCCCGACCAACTTCTTCCTTCAGTTAATTGCATATATTTATATAATTTTTTTTAGGAAATTTTTTTTTTCATTTTCCTGATTTTTTTTTAATTTACGGAATTTGATTTTTTTTTTTTTTTTTTGAAGAGATGAATTTAATTTTTAATTCATCTTTTAATTGCGTACAAGAACAATTCTGAAATAAAATTATCTTGTTTCAACTATGCAAAAATAATTTTTACCTGAAAAACACAATTACTACATTTATGTTGACTTTTGTTCCGCTAGATTGCTTAAGGTAGACTTCCGCTGGTACTGCTGAGATGAATTTAATTTTTAATTCATCTTTTAATTGCGTACAAGAACAATTCTGAAATAAAATTATCTTGTTTCAACTATGCAAAAATAATTTTTACCTGAAAAACACAATTACTACATTTATGTTGACTTTTGTTCCGCTAGATTGCTTAAGGTAGACTTCCGCTGGTACTGCTCGCGGTTGCGGCCGGCAAAGTTTACTATTACTTTGACTGAATAGGGGACATATTTCGCTGGTACTGTCCGACAGTCTAGAAATGACGTAATACGATTGGCTAGCTCTTCCAGTCGCAACCGCCGGCAGTACAGGCGAAAGTCTACCTTTAGACAGCCAACTGTGCGGCGGCTGTCGAGATTGCAAAACTGAAATTCGGACTTAGCACCCATATCAACGTATAGAATCGTTGAGAAAAACTTCTTTAATTTTTTCCTGAAAACACTCTTTTTGAACCTTCGGTGACTGGTTTATCTTATTTGCAGCAGCAGTGAATGAATTATAGAAATAATTTAGGAGCTAGATCTCTCTTGGTTTCTGATGGGTCAAGTCATTGACAGCTTCTTAAACACCTTAATTCCAACGGAGTATTGTACACACCTCACCATTTTTGGATTTGGTGGTACGTACGAAATCCATGATTCACATCAGTATCCTTTGTAGGTGTCCATTTGGCTAAAATTAATTTTCATCCAGCTCCAAATTTTTGGAATGCATGGAAGCATAAACTTTCTAATGTTCAGTTTTATTCGCCACCGTACGAAAAAAAATCTGTTACGGTGCGCGTATCACACAACTTTCCCTATAATGGAAATCCATTTTAAATATAATTTTAAAGGATTCATATAAGCACTATTTGAAATAAATATACTGAGCAGCAACCACTTCTGTCTTCTCTCACAAAAGTACAATAAAATAGTTTTTTTAAAAATGTTTAGAATGACAATTCTGTGCATTTTATATTTTTGGTTTGTCAAGCTGGAAATATATTCGTATTTTAAAATTATCCTTCTAGTTTCCAGGAAAATTCCATTTAGTTTCTATGGAAACATTATATTTTCATATTATAAAAGTAGAAACTATTAAGTTAATTCTACTTTTATATCATTACATTACATTATTATAGAGCATAATGTTGACAACAGGATGGGAGAGTGGTAGGAGGAGGTTCGGTCGCATCCGTCTCCTTTCGCACAAACTTTCCTTCAAGGGTCGTCATATATTTCCTATAAGATAGGGTTTATCTTCGTTATTACTGGTCCGATTTAGATAATTTTCTTTTTTAATTTAAATTATTATATTATTTTAATAAGTAATATATTTATATATTGGATTTGAATTCGGCTTGTTTAAGGTATATTAACTGTAAGAAATTTGATCCGACCTTGAACTTCATCCGTTGTTGTGTTTAACCTTCAAAGTGCAGCAATGTAGTATTCTGTTCTATTAGTCAGATTTATCCTGTCCCTTAATAAGAAAAAAAAAAAGAAAAAAGAAACCCTCTTCTTTAATTTGTAAAAGAAATAAACTGTTGTGGAAAGCGAAGAGGAACAAAGACATCTCTCAGATAATTAGATGATATTTTGAGGACGGAGGGGAGGGGAATTAGGGGCGAGGAGGGGAGGGTGAAGGAGCAAAGTAAAAAGTTACGGAAGATAGCCGCTGTCCCCCCCTCCCCTCGGTCCCTAGCGGCATTTGTCAAAGGAAATTGGATGTCACCTCCCCTCTTGTTTAAGATATGAAGATTTGCTACTCCCTTGAGTACCCCCTTTACTTCCTCTAATAACTTGCTTCCTCAGGAGCACTTTCATTTCTAATTTAAATAATAGGAACTATTTATTTTTATTTGGTTTCTTAGAAGTATTTATAAAATAAATTGATAATGACGTATTGAACACATGGTTCAAAGGAATTTATACAAAGGAAAATACAGAAAATTATCATGCCATATAGGGTCTATTATATCCAAAGAGATGACCCTAACAAACAATAAAATAATGTTTCAGAATCATAATAAAACAAATCTCAAAACTTTCAAATACCACTCTACTTGAAATCAGTTTTATTAACTACAACAATAATTTAAATTTATACGTTTTTCGTGACTCTCCATCACCTTTTACGGCTTTATATGTTAGATATTTGTTTCAAAAATCATTAGCCTCCGAACGGAACATTATACATCTATATTACTCCTCTTATTTGCTGAAATTTGTTTTCAATATGGATAAATATACCTCTTTTTTTCTCCTTTAGTTAATTATCAAATTCCTTCATGGTTTATATTACGAATAACAACGAGAGACGGTTAATTAATTCAAACACACAAAATTAAAAGTACTTTAGAGGAAGACATTTTTAAAAAATTCGGAAACTAAGCCCTGCCATACTATTTCAATGAGGATAGAACCTAGGTGATATTGAAAATCATTTAATTGTACATCGATATAACGAGTTTGATCAAAATCGTTTTGGCGTTTTTCGAGAAAATTGTAGAAATGTGTAAAATCGAAGATGTGGCACTTCTGTTTAGTTGATTTTGGCGAAGAAGTTGCGGTATAATCGCTGGCTTATGCCTGGCTTAAATACGCAATTCCAGTTTTGAAAATTTTTCCTTTTGGAGCTAGAATTGCCACATTCACACACACGCACGCGCACACAAACGCACAGACTATTTTGTTTCAAACAGACTATTTAAGTATTAGAGACTATTTCTGCGTGAGTTGGTCATATCAGTGATACTCAGTGACTCAGTGAGACTCAGTGAACCTTAAAACGTGAATTTCCGTTGAAAACTTAAGAAAATCCAATTTTTCTTTTTTTTTTTTTTTTGCACCTTTCATAGATGAGAGTGACAAAGCAAATATGAGGATAGAAAAAGATAGATGGTATTACCAGCAGCACTTTTCCGGATCCTGAAATAGTCCCTTGATTCAGGAAAGTAGACCTCCCATCCAGCTCCTTTTAAGCAGCTATTTTGTTTACAATTAACAGCAAATTTGTTTTTTCCAAGCCAAATTTAATGGAAGAAAAAGTTTGAAATCCAGAAGATGGATGGCCAGTATTTTAATTCATTTTCATGAATGTTACCCTAATAATTTACTTTAAATGCAATGTTTTCAACATTCATTCAATTTAGTTTCCAAGCGCGTTGTGTTCTTGCGCAGGTAGCATGATCACAAAATGCCAAATCACATTGTTAGCCATTTATAAACTGTGCAATTCCAATTTGTCAGGAGTATTACTGTTTATGAGTGTTATCTTTAAACGAGGAAAATTTCAATGGAACTTCTTACGAAGCACTAGAGTATTAAAATTAACATATTTTAATTAAATCTGAAGCCTAGAGGCATTCACAAATGCAATTTACATAAATAAAATATTATAAACAAAATGAATATGAGTTTCTTTATTTTTACCTTTAAAATAAATTTCGCTTGCGCAATGATCTTACAAGCTCGATTTTACTTTAGTTTGTATATATTTTTTTTTACATTTTCCATTTGCGTAATCTCTTTATTAAACCTATTTATCAATCATTTCATAAAAGACACATAAAAGATTTTTTAGGAATTTTTTTTTTTTTTTTTTTTTTTTTTTTTTTTTTTTTTTTTTTTTTTTTTTTTTTTTTTTTTTTTAGCCTAGGCTTGAAAAATCACTAATTCGCCGAATTCATTGGCATTCATTCGTTACCGCAATGCGTTCTTAATAATTTAGGAATTTTATTCTTAACTGTATACAATTTTGATAATAATCTTGTACTCATTTCCTGTTTTTTTTTTTTAATTTAGACATGATTTATCCAAAAATTATTCCAGTCGAAGCGATCCACAACCATTGGATATGCCATTTAGAAACGTAGGGAATTCAATTCCGTACGGGAGGCAAAGTCTCAAAATTAGTTATGTGCCAGCTAATCCGGGCAATGTTGGACAGATACTGTTTTCCTCAATTTCCAATTCAAAGCGGATCCTTCAATATTTTTTTTATCATTCCTCCTGCGCAATACGGAAAGGTTCATGTTTATTCTACCTGTTCACCATCCGGGGCACCATTATAGCTCGCTACAAGGAGAGGTTTATGTCCTGTATAAATATATCCACCCCGTTCCTTTGTTTGCCTTTCTGATTGGCTTCTTTTATAATTCATCGGTCCCTGTTTCTAGGCATCCTCTACTGGAAGACCTATTCTCCGGGTAACAGGTGACATTGAGATCCGCAAACACTAATGAATACCTGAGAAGTCCTACTTAATCGAAGATTCCGCAACATTATTTTGAAAATTTAATGAAGTTAGATCAAACAGGCGAAATAATGGATGTTATGTAATAGAACAGAGAGGAACGAATTATTGAAAATCAATGCTGCCCAAATATAATGAGTTGCTACAATGCACAGCGTCCTGAACTATCCTTAGTTGGATATAATATAAATATATATTATAATATAAATATATATATTAATTTTTTCAAAAAAATGTTATTCTATTCTTTCGGTCATTTGAAACAAGCAACCTTACTTAGTACTGAACAACAGTACATTCCAGGCTTGAAATACACCTTATCAAATATCCAACCATCCAGGGTAGAGATATTTTGATTTAGTCGAATACAGGGCACAAATGTGCCCAAAAAGCAGCATATCCATGATAATGAGGTCCTGATAAAGTGCAGGAGACTGTTGATCGAGAGTTTGATGTATATTTTTCCTGTAATTAACTAAAGCTGTATAAAGAGTGTATTGTTGGCGACTACCACCAAAATGGAATGCTTGTTTTTCAGTAGCATATTTCATTGTATAATTTTCACTGAAATCACAATGAATCAATACTTCATCGGGAGCTGAATCCCGACAAAGATATCATCCCCTTGTCATTATTTATCAACATTTAAAAGAGAAATGAAATACCAGGGGAATGAATTTCAAAGTTGATTTTTTTTAAACACTGTAAAAAAGAAAGAAATTACTAGGAGTTTGCTAATTAGGAACCTTAAACAGTGTCATATAAGCATTCATTATTAAATAAATAAGTTAAGAAAAGTCTTACCCCGTACAAACTGTATGGTCCAGACGAAATAACACCGATAAATATAACCATACCACTTTTCGGGGTCATCTCGTTCTGAAAGATTAGATTTTACACTGATTGTGAACCAATAGTAACGAATGATAGAGGATGGATTCAACTTTTTGATCATGGGTTTTTCATTATTTTCCCGCCTAAGCATATTATTTGGAATCTAGATTCGGAACTTGTCAGGGGAATGAACTTTAACCTATGGAACAGTTTAGAAACTAGTTTTTCAATTCTGGAAATGTTTTTGCCAAGAATTTGACAATTATTCTGAGACTGAAAGTCATTTAAAACAGCAGTTACAAAAAAAAAAAAAATTAAAATTGATATAGTAGACCAGAATCTGGTATGTTTAACCAACTCTGAGCTGGGAACATTACAGGGGAATGGATCTGGATCACTTTGTGGGTATGTTTTGGTGCATATACTAGATTTATAGCATTTGAAAAATTTGTGTTCTAATTTTTGCAAGAAGCCCGCTTTAGTAAGATTTATGTCTCAGAGTCATAAGATATCCCAAATTGAACTAAACATCATGGAACATAAAAGTACCTATTTTTCTGAGAATGACCCAAATATGAAATCTCCTCCAAAATAATGTTCAAAAACTCATCTAATTATTTAATATCGGCTTATAAATCAGATATCGTGAGATATAAAAAAAAAAAAATAGATAAAAAACCCACAACGCCTAAGACCCTCTAACAAAGAAATAAAAACAAATAAATATAAAAATAAACAAGCTTTATATTCTGTTAAAAGTTATCTAACGTCAGTTTATATTTCAGAAAAATATGCCACTTAATAGGCAAAGAAATAGAAATATGCTATTAAAAAAAATAGAAGAATAACAAAACCTGCAAATTATTACACTGTGGTTTCTTATTTTCAAGCAGTTATATATACAAATTAAATAATAAAAAATTTATTTGCATTATTATTTTTTTTTTTCCATATAATGATTCTAAGACTAATGTTAAGTGTCTTCATGATTCTTCTATCTTCATAAATTACTGAGATACAGGCGTATGGAGCCTTTAATGAAGCTCTTCAATTATATATATATATCCTTTAAAAATATGTATATAATAAGAATTATATAATGAATAAAGCGTCATAACCCATACGTATTTCCCACTAGTTAAGGCAGGTAGAAAAAAAATAAATAGTTTTTTCATTAATTTAATGGTATTCTTTATTGTAGCTCAAGGCCTCACAAGGATGATGAGATATATATAAACCATATTTTTTCATCTTTCTGCAGTAAAATTTGTTTCCCTTAATTTTTATATTTCATTTAAGTTGAAAAAATATAAAAGCGTTCTCTGAGTAATATTAATAAAAGTATTTATTGTTTATTTTTCATTTTATTTTGATCCTGGAAGTATCTCTAATGTGTATCTCTTGAACTGTTTCTTTACCTAGATGGAACAAACCAGTAGGATCTAGGATGCCCCCAGGGTACTCTCCTGTTTGAGAGTGGCTGTCAAGGACAAACCTTATAACCTCTATCCCCATCCTCACCCCCTAGATATCCCCCTGGCACTGACCTTCTGGTCTCAGTACTTGACTTCACTACTCCTAAAAAAAAATTTGTTTGGCCAATGAAATCATTCAACAGGAAAGACTCAAAATGAGACTTAAACGAATTGTTTAGATTTAATTGGAAAATTTTAAACATAAAGCCTTAAGTCTCTCAAATAACAGTAAAAAACTAACCAGTCAACGTTTCTCCAATTCAGGCATCATCAGGACAGAAAAAACAATATCACATAGTTGCATGGCCTTAATTTTATATAACGTTATAAATTAAATGGAAAAATGAAATTTTGCAGCTGAAAGCTGAAAAATGTGGTGTATATATCTCATCAACTATATAAGACCTGAAGTGACAATAAAAATTCAATAAACAGTATCATTAAATTAATTAAAAACTTAATTTTTTTTTTCTACCTGCCTTACCTTGTGGGAAATATGGGTTATTGCGGCCGTAGAATATTAAGGAGAATTATACGTTTGCCACTGCTGCTTATAAAAGTCTTTATTTATTATATGATTCTTATTATATATTTTTAAAAGATATATATAATTGATGAGCTAAGTGGAAGAACATGTTTTGTTACAAAAATTTGAATATAAGAATAATTGAATCTAACGATTTTGTATTCCTATTTTAGAATGGGGCACACAATTTTCAATTTCACGAAACTATAATAATAATTATAATAATAACATTTAGCAGTTATTACCCATAAAACCAATCAATATATAATCTCAGATCAACAGTCTAAAAAGACACATCAACTAGAATCACTCTAAAACAGTGCTTTATCTTCCTAGGCACACCAACGTTTTTTCGACAAGTCCGCGGCACACTACAAGTAAAAGCGCACACAATAATAAATGACAATATCACGTAGGAATATATTTTTACAGGATAAAAACCACAATAAAAGAGTTCTATATGTATGTCGACATTTACTTTTTTTTTTTTTTTTCTTTTATACAAAAGAATTTGAATTGTATAATAGCACAAGAAAAAATATATACAGTTATAGAATATAAATTAAAAGTAAAAAAAAAAATCTCTTGATTTAAATATAAAGTTTGTTGTTTGGTATTTACTTACAGAAATTTAATAGAGATTCATTTAAACATGATAATTAATTTATTGATGAGATATTTGAGCTTGATTTGATGAACATATATGCAGTAATTTTAGCTCTTGGGAAAGTGCCACCGAAATTCATGGCAAAGAACTTTTAGAACGTTTGTCATTTTTAGTTAAAACCAGGGCCGAAAAATTCTAATAGCCTTGTTAGAAATGTCAGGAAATTCTTTCTTTTTTATTGTAAGACTATTTATAATAAGGCTGTTTTAAAGTTTAATGTCGAATTTAACATAATTCTAGGTGTATACAATATCAAGTTTTTAATTTCCACAATTATCAGTCTACGTATTTTTTTTTCAATATCCCGCATTGGCGGGTTCTTAAAGGTTTTCTAATTAATTTATCCATTGTTATTTTTTGTTTTTAATTATCCGCGGAAGAAGAGTGAGTTCAAAAAATATTACTGCTGAACTATTCTAGAGAAATCATCTGGGGGCACAGCCAAGTTAGTCCCGGGGCGATAAAGTAAATATAATCATTTTTTGAAATAAATTGCCACGAGATATTCTTAACATGATATTTAGGAGAAAAATCGTAGAAACAAATTTTATATGTTTTAGATAAAATCGGTATGGACAAATATTTTTTCGACGTTTAAGATGTGAAAAAATTTTGTTTAAGAAAAATAAAAAAAATAGTATGTAATAGCGTTTAAAAAAATGATTTTTAAAACAATTGAAGTCGGTCAACAACTTTTAGTAAATAAAATATAAAACCGCCAAATAGGGACTTTCCCCGCCCTTCCTCTCTTTCCCTCCGCTGCTTCACCTTTCGTGCCCGTTTCTAGAAACAGCCCTATGTCCAAAAGCATTTTTTAGGTATTTAATCGAACCTCACGCATATTTCATGAAAATAGGGTTGTAGAGAAATTCCTTTTTTAACAAAATAGCGCTTTGAAAAATGGTTCTAGAACCATTTTGGCTCTTGTTCAAATCTTTTTTCGAGATCACCTGTTTTTACATTTTCTCAATTTATTATTTTTAAAATTTGTTTCTACTTTTTTTATCCTAATTAGCACGTTGAGAAAGTCCCGTGGTAATTTATTTAAAAAAATAATCTATCGTCCCTGGACTAAATTCATCTCGCGGAACAGAAGTTGCGGAGTACTGCTCTAAAACATCTAAAGAAAATTTTAGAGTTTTGATGGGAGACATGTGTATTTTGTTTGCATATATGGGGTATTGTATTTTTTTTTTTTTTTTCTGATGATGTTTGGTTGTCGGGTTAGTTGTTTGCTGGAATTTTAGTGTCATACTCAAATAAACCATCACTTTGGCTCCCTGAAGTTTGCAGAAGCTCGATATTTTTCTTCTTTTTTTTTTTTTCAACCCCTCAATCCGCTATTCAGTTCGTCTCAAAGCAGAGTATATTTTGGGATATTTCACTCTTTGACACTGGTATAGCACACATACAGGGCCAAAGGTTAGTTTCATGAACCTGAATATTTTTTTACCCTATTTCGAAAGTGACAGTTTATTTGAGAATGACCCATTAGAGGCCCAAGGCATTGAGTTTGGAATAAAATTATTCACTGAGATTTATTTACAATTTTAGAGCAAAAAAAAAAATTAAGTTTGCTTAATTGCTTGACCAATCCGAAGGAAATTGATTCGATAGAACAAGGAGAAACTGCATCATCTGTTCTAGGATTAATTCCATTGGCTGATGTGCTGGGTAGTGTATGTTAATTTAAACAAAATTCATAACAAAAATGTTTGTGTTTAGAAACATTACTGATTTTTAAATCACATTCTAAATTCTTTTTGGTTTATAATACAATGGGCTCTCAGTAATCCGAGTCTAATAAAAAGCATATGCATCGGTCCAATAAGGCCGTCTGTATTATTTACACCTTATGTGATGTTAAGCTTAAAAAAACTATTAAATAATACCAAATCTTATTCTATAAAATAAAAACTAACCTAAATGGTCTTACGCGGAATTATTTTTCTGAATGGTTTTAAATTTTTTTCGGTGAGGGAGGGGAGGGGTTAATAAGAATAAGGCAAATAATTACCTAAATGTTCGTAATCGCCGAATTTGGCGAAAGTTTTAAGGATAAGCATGAAAATTGGACCAAAAACTATTGTTAAAATAACCAAAAATTTTATGTTGGAGATTATGAAAATTATATTTTCTTCGTACATTTCGGAGGGAGAAGGAGGGAAATATATTCTTTCGATCCCCTCCCCTGTGTACGCTACTCTTAACCTATACAAATTTGGAAGCCTATTTATTTTCTCAATTTCTTTATCTGTGGATATTAATTGACCTTTTCATTAAATTACAACGCGAAAATTAAAATTACAATGGTTTGAAGGAATTACTTAAGCAAGAAAAGTGTAAAAACAACTTAATGCAGTTCTTAAAGAAAATCAAATTCTTCTTTAAAATTTAGTTATCTTGCAAATTTCTAACTCTAAAACTGTAAAACAGGGCGAAAATGACCCAGGTGGTTGAAAATCCCATAAATAAATAAATAAATTACAATGTGAAATTGTATTGTTATTACATTATTATTATTTTATGCTGTTCATTTTTGAGCCATGAGTTTTAAGAAAATACAAAAATGATTGTTATCCAAGAATAGTTTTATTAGCTCTTTCAAGACACTCTACCACGCGGGTACTTTTGAGTAGTCTACGCTTTTACTAACTTTTTCTCCTTTGGCCCAGTTATCAAAATTTTTTATAAATATTATAATCCTATGTTTAATTACAAACACGCGATTTAAAAAGAAAACATCACAAAATAACGTTGGGGTAGCAATTGACGGGAGTAAATAATCTTAAGAGGATAATCCGGAACAAAATTAGCAGTGGAATTTAATGTTGGTAAGTCGAATAAGGTATCTGATACTGAGAAAAATAGATAAAATGACTTAAATTTTATAGCTTCCATGTAACAAAACCCAAGAGCTATACAAACTGTAAAATTCAGCGATTTGCCGTCGATTGACGAAGCAGTTTACTAGTTACGACGAAGAAGATGCGGTCAGAGGTCTGGAAAAAGATGCTTTCAGCTTCCTAACAAACGATAATTTCATACTATTTGATAAAAAAATAATTAAAAGATAAATTTATGTACAATTATTAAATATTGTGAAAATATTTTTAGTGTAAAATTGTTGTTTTTAAATTGACTTTCCATTTTTTTTTTTAATAAATTTATTAATAAACTTACCTTTTTTTCTCTTTCGGTAATTCAAATTTTTTCGCTAATCCGAAAACTCTTGATTTTAATTAGTTTGGATTAGTGAGAGTCTACTGTACTTGTATCGTTGTTTAGGTTGTACAATATTTAATTTTAAATGAAATTCATTAGCTATAATATATTACAAGGACAATAAACAAAAACCAAAAATGGTGAATCACGAGTTTTTTAAGAAATAAGTAAAAATTAAGACTAATTGGTGCAAAGGCTTAAGGAATGTGGGCAGTAGAATTAACGCTGCATCGTTGAATTTTTATGGTAACACTAATTTTAAAAAAAATGTTACACTCGTCGTTTGGAGGAATTATGAAGGTGATCTGGCAATTTGAACTTGTTCCAAATGACAGGGCTATTTACACCTTTATACTCAACTGCTCTAAAGAATATATAAAGTTTTAAAAGTGGGTGCCTCGATCTATATATATATATATAATATATCTTAATTCGAAGTCGGCAAAGAATTTCCCCGCTTTTCCATTGGGTATAGAATTATTTCTTGTCCATTCTCTCTCCTAGTATACCAGGAAATATTCTTGACTATAGCACCCGATCTTCTCAAGTAATACCTTTTAATCTGATAACTTTAAAAGCTTTCCCCTTTTCTTGGTAAATGGGACCCCTTTATTTTCCCGTTTTCCTATTTTCCTGTTTCCTGGAATAGAGTGGAGCTGAGTTCAATATCCTCCCAACTATAGAATTCCTTGACCACTATTTTTCGATCGTAATTAAAATACCATATTGATTGGATACCATGTCAGTGCAGCTTTAGAGCTTCCAGTCTTGTGAACTATTTTTTTAATTGATGGAGTATTTCCTTGACAGTTACAATGTATTTTTTTTTATTAATAAAGTTCAATACGATTTATGATGCACTGCATAAATAAATATCACATATATTTTATTTACTTTACTCCATGGCGCTGCAACCATACAAGCCTGGCCCTCAACAATCCTTCTCCACTCTTTCCTATCCTGGGCAAGTCTCCTCCATCCTCTGATCCCCATTCCTCTCAACACTCTCTCCATATCATCTGACCATCTCACTTGTGGACGTTCCCTTACTCTTTCTCCTCCAGGTTTACACCCTCCGGCAGCTTTTTGGGTGTGTTACTCGCCGACATGCACTCCACATGTTCCAGCCATCTCAACGCGTTCTTTCTAACGAAGTACACCAGATCTAATTCTCGGAACATTTCTATCAGCTCATCATTCTTTCTAATTCTCCAGTTGCCATTCTCGCAGACTGGTACATATATTCTCCTGAGTCCTTTCCTTTCCCAAACCTTTAACATTCTTTCACTTTCGTACTCAAATCTCACAGCCATATGACACAACCGGCCAAATGACTGTTTTATATAAGATGACCATAGCTCTATTAGCCAGGCCTCTGAATTTTATTGGTTTTTGAAGAGCGAAATAGCACCTGTTTAAAGCAGCTACTGTTGCCTTAATTTCTTTTTGGTGTTCATTCTTTGATGTGACAAGAGCACCCAAATACTTAAACTGGTATGCCGTCCTAAAATGTGGCTTCCAAATTTAATCGTCTCTTCCTTCTGGGTTCTGTCTGGTGGGTTTCTCGATGACTTCATTTAAACTGTTTTTCCTCGTTTACATGCAGGCCCAATTTTCTCGGCGCGTCCTCAAACTCCTCAAAAACTCCCGGTAATGCTGCTCGATCTGGCCGATATTACCACGTCATCTGCGTAAGCTAGATGCTGTGACAACCTATTATATATCCTTCTATTAGGGCTTGCCCGAATAGCACTTACTATTAACTTATATATATACACATATATATATATATATATATATATATATATATATATATATATATATATATATATATATATATTAGGTTTACAACTAAAACAGACTAAAGTCATTAAATTTTATCTTAATTATCATAAAACTACTCGTATATGACAGAAATTACAGAGCAATTGCTATTAGGTGTTAAAATTAAAGCAACCACATTGTTTATATATGTATAAGATTAAATTATCGTACATGGTGGAATAGAAATAACCGACAAATTTTGGAGGAGTGTAAAAAAAAAAAAGTCTCTAGAAAAAAATTGGCTTTATTTTCAAAAAAATTCATGGAACGTTTTATTTCAGTGGGTTTTAAAAATTACATCTTCCATATGTCGGTCGTTATTAGCTACGGAGTACTGAAGACGTTTCCGAGAATTTTCAATCACCCTTCGAACCATTTCGTGAGGAATAACTGACAAATTCCGGGAGGGCGCTTTGGGTGGCTTATGGTGACTTCGGTTTTATCGGCCCCTACTTTTTTGAGGAGCGGGAGCAACAGAATACTGTGAACTGTGGCCGTTACGTGCACATGTTGGATACTATCCAGCGCCCTAGAGGTCCTATACTCTTAATACTATCCTAAG
Source organism: Rhaphigaster nebulosa (assembly GCA_948150685.1). Classification (NCBI taxonomy): domain Eukaryota; kingdom Metazoa; phylum Arthropoda; class Insecta; order Hemiptera; family Pentatomidae; genus Rhaphigaster; species Rhaphigaster nebulosa. The sequence continues at coordinate 58,760,781 of OX411312.1, forward strand.
TTGGATGAAATCGACGCAGAGGATGTATTTGTAAAGCTAACGCATCTCGACGTCGTTTGGGGTTTCGAGTGAAACGCTCCCTGAAACATTTATCTCTTTGAGGGATGACTTGGAGCGGGCGGCATAATCATCAGATTAACTCCTCGCGATTTTTATATCAAGGGTATCTCAAGGCCAATGTGTATCAAGGACACCGACCTCGTTCTCTGGATGATTTGTAGTCTGAGGATCAGGTAAGAAATCAATGGCAGCCTACCAGAAATGACTAGAAAGCTGATGACAAATTTCCAGGAACATCAATAACTGCCGGCATTGCGAACATGTAATTTTCAAAGCCCATCGAAATAAAACAATTTTCAAGGCACCTGATTTTTATAAATAAAAACAGGGTTATTTCTAGAGATATTGGTTTGTTATGTTTAGCTCTTTAAAAAATTTCAATTATTTCTGCTCCCTGTACATATTAACAATATGTTTGTTGTTAATATATAACGATACTGAAGTCGTTTTTAGCAAACTTTACAAGACAATTACAAATTTTATTCATTATTGTATTTAGTAGGAGTTTTTTAAAGTGGCCATAATTTTATAACTAGAATTTATTTTAAAGGCTTCTAGCACTGATCTAGCCCATAGCGACGACCAAGAGTCATCAGTATTGGATGCTTACGTCATCAATAGTAGATTTTTAGATCATTTGCAACTTTTTTTCTATATATCGTCAGTGGTAATCGAAACAGGTGGTGTTTACGTCCCATAATAAATCGAAACATAAATTACGACTTTTTGGCTCTTAAGCCGTTTTCAAAAAACCTCATCGATATAAACCTAATCTCTCAAAATCAGTTTAGTCAGTTTAGTTGTTTGTCCAAAGTATATATCCATATATATATATATATATATATATATATATATATATATATATATATATATATATATATATATATATATATAGGCTGTTGCTATTTCATTTATTTAGATGCAAATTTTCGGCCTACAAGCCACATATTTAAGTTCTATCTGAACCAAGACCAATTATACAGTGTCAAAAAAATAAGAATAAGGGAGCCATCACAGGTGACTAAGGACTTGGTCCAGATTGGAATTAAATATGGCATTATATGCATTTTGAAAAATATTTTTAAGATACCTGAGGATGGCTTATAGGCCGAAAATTTGCATCTAAATAAATGAAATTGGTGAAATAGCAAAAGCCTGTATTTATTTTTATATATAAAAGCATTCACTTTAAATCAACAAACGAACATATATATATATATATATATATATATATATATATATATATATATATATATATATATATATAGTCAAAAAAGATACAAAAACTCTACCAACGATTTCATAATAACCTAAACGGACACACCAACAGACTAATTGAGGAAATTAGGTCGCAACACTCGCAAGGCCGCAACAGTCGCAAGGTCGCAATAGTCGCGAGGTCGCAACAGTCGGGAGGTCGAAGCAGTTGACCTTCTCAGCAATATGAAGAGATCAAGAAGGTATTGGATGAGAGATCAAATGTCGCTAAGTTACTGAATCTCAGAAGAGCTGCTGTTGGGCACTGTCCTTCCACATGTCTTTATTCTGACAATATGTTAGTTCTTAATTGATAGGTGCGAATTAATATTCGGAAAACATAATATTTTTCCAAAAATCATGAAATAATCATTATTTTTTATCAATGAATTTAAAATCATATCTGACTTAAGCTTAAAAATCAATCTGAGTTTCATTGCTTCCATTGAAAATAATGATCACTCTTTGAGCAATAATTTTATAATTAAAAATAATGATTTATACTGGATCGTAAAAATTTCACTCAAAATATAAAAATCAGATTCATTGAAAATTCGCATTTTTTTAATCCAAATTCTTCCAGTTCCGATTTATATGGATGAATATTAATGTGCATTATTAATCGATTGATGCTTTTATCAGATTTTTTTCTTTTTAATAAATATCTCTAATAGGACCTATATAAAAAATTGCAACGGCCGATTGGTCTGATAGATTTTATGTGATGCGACAACAAGCATACAAACAAATATAGTTTCAGATTTATATATTTATATATTATATTCATATATATTATATGTATATATATATATATATATATATATATATATATATATATATATATATATATATATATACATATATATAATCAAAAATTTACATTATTTATACTAATATTTATATTAATATATTATTTAATATATTATATAATATATATCTATTTATTATTAAAATGTATATCAGATTTTTTTTATTATAATTAACATATTGTTGAGAAAGGATTAAAAAAATGTATCGCTCACAAATGATCATTATTATTGATCGAAAAGATTTTGCACACAAATAATAATTATGATATCATTTTTTCAGCTATTGATAACAAAATATAAATCATTCTTGATAAAAATCATAGAATGGTTTATAAAATTAACAGATAAAAAATATCATTAGATTTAATTTTTATAAATTTATTTTTAATCATTGATTTCAAACTCTGTACTATACCATATGTATTAACAAACCCACCTGAATGTTTTAATAATATAAAAATGAGAATAAAAGGAATGTTAATAAAAACAAAAACATGGATTCATTTATATTTCCATTTTTTTTATTTATTTTAGATCATTGTTTGTCTCAATAATAAAAAAAATAGTGAAAATATATTATTTTATGAATATAGATACATAACAGAATAAATCTAACATTGTAAAAAAAAAATTATGAATATTCACCATTCAAACTACTTTACGCAATCACTTCATACAATTTTCTTAATTATTTATCATTGATTATAATCCAAGTTGCAAGTTTTGATATAACAACTTTATTTCAATGCGTAATTCTCAAATAAACTGTCACTTTGGCTGTTCTGAGATTTATAACAGCTCGGAATATTTAATTTTTCGGTATTTTTTTCCCCAGCACCTCAGCATTCAGTTCTTATCAAAGCAGAATAAATTTTAGGATATTTAATGTTAAAATACGTTGAAAATAAAAAGTTAGCAGATAAATTTCTTGTGAAAAGTTCGCGCGAGTTACATTCTCTCCGAAGTGAATTTCAAAAATTGTCACTAAATATTTTAAATTAGAAAAGTACATTTTGATTACCAGAGGCCCATCGCACAAAGGCAACTAGTCCTACCAGGTAATAACGAAAAATCAAGAATTATTTTTTTTTAGAATGCGTAACCCCCTTGACATAAAAGGTTTTTCTATTTTTTAAAATATCGAAAATCGTATAACTCGCAAGCCTAATCAAATCTTGCACTCTTTGATACTGGTAAAACACCTAAGTGTGCATTTAATGATCCTGAATAGTTTTGTTTTTCTTTTTTCCCCAGATTTCGAAAATGGCAGTTTACTTGAGAATGTCTCCGATCCAATATCACCGAATTCATTTAGTTATATTCAGTTCTTTTGACGAATCAAACATTTAAATAAATATTAATAAAAAAAAAAAGCTGTTTTGATAAGCTAATTTTTTGGTGTTATTCGTATAATAATTCACGTTTTGATACAGTGATTGAATTGTTTACATAAATTCGTCACTGCTAGCTCGAACTGTTTTTTCCCCTTTTCCAGTGCGCTTTTAAGGTTCGTAATGGATACTTGTATCTCCCCGTTCGCAGAATCATGCTTCGCCCATTTTCCGTTGTTTGTTACGAACTCTTGTAATTCCTTGTGTACCCTGGTCAATTGCATCTGGTAAAAGGAGGAACATGTCACCTCTCGGATAGACTTAGCTACGGTACTCTTCAGCGCGGCGTTATACTGCTTCTGAAGTTCTGCAGTCGCGTTTTTTACCAACTCCGTTATGTTGTGTTCTGCGTCCTTGTAAGCCTTAGTAGTGTTCCATGAAGGGTCTGCAGGTGGGTTTGGGAAGTCGATGACCAAGTTTTCGTAAGCCTGAAACACGAGGCGTTATAAATAAAATACTATTTATAAAGTAGTAATATTATAAACATCAAAAACATATTCATTCCAATGATAACATATTATAATTTTTTTTTCTATCTACAATGCGATTAAATGTTAAAAAATACTCATAAATTGAAAGATCTGAACAAGATCATGCTGCGGTTTTTAGTTCAATTTTTATATTACTTTCACTCACGAAATATAGCAAGAGAAAGTATTGCGATCCTGAAAGATTTCGAATAACCTCCCCTGAGACAAACTAACCAAGTGCCACAAAATGTTCTCTATTTGTATATAAGCTGCTGAAATCAAAAAGGAAAAGTTATACGAAACTGAAATTACATATTTAAGGTAGGTATATGCTTGGGATGTTATTGCAACTTTTTCACTAAAATCGGCTTAGAGGGGGTATCACTTTATATTATTAATTATACACTTTTTTTACCATTTTCTCGAAAACCGGTCTAACGATTATGATTAAACTCACCATATTAATGTACAATTAAATGATTTTTAATATCAACTAGATGATATCCTCATTGAAATAGTCTGACAGTGCTTAAATTTTGAATTTTCAGAATGGCTTCTTCTAAAGTACCTTTAATTATGTTTATTTGAAATAATTTATCGGCTCGCACTGTTAGTAGTGATAAAAAATGGTTAAATATAAACTATGAATAAAGAATGTTTTAGGTAGGTAATAGTTTCTACTTATATATCATTTAACGGTAACTAAATGTTTTCATGGAAACTAAATGAAAACTTAAAAATTGGCTAGCACGAGATGAGCAGAAATTATTTTCTAGCCGAATTAGGGTGGTAAACGAAAGTTGTGAGATGCGCGTGAGTACCTGATTATTTTGCTATATTTTCTAAGTGTCTTGAAACATAAAACATCTAATTCTTATGGGATTTAAATTTTTGTTTTGGTCGGAAACAAAGAGTTTATTATTGAAAGTTTTTTTTAATCCTGAGCGCAACCTACAAAAGCTGTTCTTCAATATGCTTTGTGATTTACATTTCTACTTGACAGTTTTATATTTTTAAGAGCTTGTCCGCAGTTAACCAACAAAACATGGTAGTAGGGGCAATTGAAGATCTATGTTGTGTGAAAAGTGTGCGTGGTATACACTCTCCTATACTATCGTATCGTTTCGAAGCAGCTACGTACCAGCGAATTAAAAACAAAAAAATATTTTTCCATTACATTTATTCAATTATATTCCACATCCCACATTCATGAGGATAACTCCATGAGGATTGTAATAAAATATGAATCTCAGACAAGCTTTAACTTATCTCGATTATTACACAACTATAATAATTCTCCGGAAACCGAACTATTTTGCATTTGCTCCAAAACCGCTCTTGCTTGAATAATGAGTCTTCCAGATACCTTGTATGCACTTAGCTATTAAGACAGGGGCAAGTTCGTACTAACTTCTATTCAATTAAATTATCAACCTCATCAAAATGGATGTGGTAGAAATGTGAGTCGATTTTCAGGATAATGTCTGAGGAATGTGTTTAAAAAAAAAGAGATAAAATCTAGCTTAAAAATGAACTTTTTACAGTCCTGTAAAGAACTTTGTAAAATTTAGTGCGCACTTGCCCCTCATTACCCTACAACTTTTCATCTAATGAACTTTATAATGGTACCCCTGCTTAGAAGATGATGTATGGAGAGAAAATGATGATATTGGAAATTGGAAGGAAACGCTGTTCATTTTTTTTTAAATGGAGGAAAGGGAACGATTCACAACTCTTTGTAAATAAAATTATAGTTAGGTCAATGAATGTTCAAAAGAAGAGTGTAGGCGTAAATGACGGAACGGACTAAATTGGCTTCAGGGCTTTATTTGGACTTGTCAAGGGGCAAAAATACTAAAAGTCCTCGGATCAAGGAGCAGAGTCAAAGAGAGGAGGACAATTAAAGTGATGTTTTTCGATTTTTCGTTTATATCTCGAAAACGATTGATCCTATAAAAATATTCCTATTATTTTTTTCCGTATCTGTCATAGTTTAAGAAATAAGCGTTCTTCAAAGTAACAAATAAAAGGAATAACAAAGGAAAAGTATAGCCTTAAGGCAGGGGCAAGTGCGTACTAAGTCCATAATAATTCGATTAAATTATCAATAATTTAGGAATAACCTAGATTATATATTAATTATATTTTATATATTTATATTTATATTATTATTAATTCAATTAAATTATCAATATCATAAAAATGGATGTGGTTGAAACGTAGAATTGAATGTAATATTTTAACATAATCAACTAAGGTACATTTTTTAAAAAATAATAAAAATCTTGGTTCAAAATTAAAAATTTTACAGTCCCGTAAAGTTGAACTTCGTAAAATTTATTGCGCATTCCTATAAGAAATGCTAGTCACTTAATCCTCGAAGAATTTATTAATTATGTCTCAACTGTACCCAACTAGATTAAGACTGTACAGTCTGGAGCATAAGTCGTCGAAATCACCAATCCGGGAACCCCAAGCGGATATATCATTTTTAAAAAATTAATTTAATTCAAGATCATTACCACGATAGACTTACTTTGGGATTGATAACATACGGATTTATAACTTCGTTCATTTTGCTTTTCCAGAATACGAGGCTGATGTTGAGAAATTGCTTGACTTGTTCGTTGTCCCCGAAGGCTGCGATGGCGTCCTGGTCCTTCTTCCCAGCTGATTCTATTTCGAAGAGGACTTTGATGGGCGTGATGAGGACGCTTTTGTCTGTCCCGTTCAATTTCTTTCTCAACAAATCCTCAGATAGGACCCTGGTATCTGTTATAGCTTTCTTGCCACTCTCGGACACCTGAAATACATAAAAAAAATAACATCATTTGCCCTGAAAAAGTACGCAAGCAAATGTTTGAAAATAATAATGTACTGATGGAATCCAGGTCTTATTACAATACTCTTTAAGGTACTACTGAATCATGGTTAACACACCAAAGAGAGAGGCAACCTCTTCTTGGAAACTAACTTAACACCAGAGTCAACTTGAAAGATGTTAGATTGAGCGTAGCTCATTTAAATCGACGGCCAAGCTAGGTGGCTCAATAGATTTTATACATCTCCTTATTTTATTTTTTTTAAAATTATTTATAGAAAGAAATCTTTTTATTGTGCTTAAATAATTTAGAAATATGTTTATAATTCCTTGCTTTTCCTTGATTTTATTCCTGATTAAATTAATATTTACTTTCACTTACCTATACGTGAAATATTTATTAAGGGAAAGCACTGCGATCTTAAAAATGTCCGAATCAAAATTTTTTCAACGGAAATACATCTCAAAAGATCCACTTAGACCAAATAACCAAGTCTCGCAAACTGGTCTGTGTGCATATGGTAAGCTGGTTCAAAAACGAAAATTTGCAAGGAACTGAAATTACGTATTAACGCAAGGTAAGGTAAATTACTTAATTATGCCTGGGATGTTACAGCAACTTTGTCGATAAAATTACCGGTACTGCTACTTTATATTATGGCTTTTTTCGCTTTTTTATCATTTTTTTTCGAAAACGGCTCAAATTATTTTGATCATAATAATTATATCGATGTACAATTAAACGGTCTTTAATATCAGCTAGGCCTTATCCACATTTAATTCGTCTCACAGGAATTAATTACAGAATTTTCAAAATGATTTCTACTAAAGCAATTTTGATTTTATTTGAAATAATTGACCGTCTCTCATTATTAGTAGTTATAAAAAAAAAGGATAAAAATTAAAGTATGAAAATTTGATAATTAACTGAAGGAGAAAAAAGGAGTCTACTTTTATATTATTTAATGGAAACTAAATGGAATTTTCATGGAAACATATAAAATTGATTTCAAGTAGGGTAGTTAGTGAAAGTTGTGTTATGCGAGTTGTGTTACACCGCATCAGATTTTTGACTAAGGTTTATTAACAGAAATATTGATTATTTAAACTAAAAAGAGTCCAGAAAGATGGATTATATATCCATCGCATTGCACAATTTAGTGAATAAAATGCATAACATTTATTCAACACATACTATTTCGTTCATTATATCCATAAAATAAATATTATTGATAGTAATTATAAAAGTATTATAACCACTGTGTGTTAATAATATCCGTAAAATAAATATTATTAATATTAATTATGAAAGCATTACCTCAGAGGCTGTGGCAAAAGCGAGAGCAGCAAGCAGAAGGAGAAGTGACGACCTCATTGTTAAATGCCAGAAGATGTCCACCTTTGCATTATATACTTCCTGAGGACGTCGCCCCCCTGCTGAGACGTGTTCTTGAAGATAACAAACAGCTGTTTTAATCTCCTTGCGAAGTTCGCCAGCTAGCATTGTTAGTAAGTTTGGTCACGCGGGGAATGTTTTATTGTTGACATCTGAGATCATGGACTGTTTATGTTTTTATGTGTAGTTCGTAAACTCCTGACGTAAGATAAGGAAAAGCCGCGGACCTGAGGTTTTATCATTCAGTAATATGTCCATTTTAATGAATTATATTGAAAATATACTGATAACGAACAAACAAAAATAAAACAGAAATGCCTGTGATTTTGCTTGTAATATTTTTCTTAATTAATTTATTATAATTTATTAATAAAATTTAAAATTTTCCTTACTAAATTATCACGCAAGTCTGTGTCTTTCTTCGAATAACTTACATTCATCTTCAACTACTACTTTAATTCTTATTTATCAATTTTTTAAATATATTTTCTGTTTTTAAATATGTATTTCGATTTTCAAAACCATTACTGATTTTTTTTGCCGATTTTTTTGAGAAAATACGGTGATTATGGAAAAATATATTTATCTTTATTAAAAAAAAAAATTCAAGCATATCGTTGCTTAAGCTGTCGAACTTCGTAAGTATGAAAAAATAAAAAATACGATTTTGATATCATTTATTAAATACAAATAAACAATCAACGAATCATTTTAAGAACATCTCGTAATTCAGAAAAGAATGTATCCTTAAAAACAATTTTTGAAAGGAGAAAATAAATTGATTAGCAACAGCTTAAATTAAACAACGGTATATAATGTTATTTATACTTCAAAGTTTTTATGTATTTTGAATTTGCAATTTTTTTTTTTTTTTATCTTTCAACTATATATTCGCATCTGTCTGACAGAAGAGTGGCAATAAGCAAATGTTATTTATTTATTATTTACAATTTTTTAATAGTATATTTACTATTAAAAAAAATCAAAACAAACATTTTAAAATTGAATACATACGTAATATTGTTTGTTAATTATAAAATTAATATATTAATGTTTTTATTTGTTATTTTTTATTTTCTGAAAAAAATTGCAACCCATCATACTTCAATATCTTTTATTTAGTCAATTCCATCTATACTATAATTCGTAATGGTTCGTCCATTTTCAAGTGTCCTATAAATATTTTTTCAATTTTTGCCAATTTCTTATCCTAATATCTTTTTAGTTGAATGATGGTATAGGAGAATCAATCTAATTAGGGATTGCTAAATTATTTGCCACGTCTATAATTTTGTTTTTATTGAAAACTAGTTTGGAATGTTATACATTCATCTTCAGTTCTAAAAAACACACAAAAATTCAAAAATAAGCAATTAAAAATACAATTAGGGATTGATAAATTATTTGCTTAACTTGATGTAATCAAAAAATAATTTATCAATCCCTAGTTATATTTTTAATAGTTATAATAAGTTTGCTATTATTATACATATTATATTATATTACATTTACTATATTTTGAATTGATTATTTTTGAAATTTGTGCTTTTTTAGTACTGAAGATGAATGTATGACATTCGAAACTAGTTTTCAATAAAAACAAAGTTATAGAAGTGGCAAATAATTTAGCAATCCCTAATAACTTTGTTCCTAATTTAACTTATTTTTATCAGGTATCAGTTGATAATAAGTAAGAGGACTATGGATATTAATAGAAATAATTAGTTTAGATAGTTAATTTTAAAATGAAATGACAATAATAGATGAAACAAATAAACAGTAGTTTAGGATTAATGGAAGAATGTTAAAAAGAAGAGAAAATAGGAACATAGAAGTATTAGGATAGGAGATGGGCAAAAAGTGAGAAAAGTCCGAAACGTAGGTAGTGTTGAAGGAATTGATTTAATAAAAGATACTGAAGTACTATTCCAATTTTTTCATAAAATAAATAACTAAATAAAACAGGATAAAACGACGAAAACAAAAATTTTATTAGAATTACTTTACCTGATAAGTAAATATTTTTTAAGATTTCGTGTCCTTAGAATGTGTTTATTTTCAATAAATGGTCTTAGTGCGGAGGTACTACATGGAGGGGAGAAAAAAATTCACTCTGAATCTAAGACAGATAAATTAACTGACGTTTAGTAAAGCGGTTTATCATATAATTTACTCAGAATCAATTTAAATATTAATTATTAAATATGACAACTGTAAACAACATCGTTAAGTCCAATCTCAAACGGTTGATTATATGAAGATGAAAAAGGAGGTTTAGAAATATGTCTGAAAAAAAATTTTTGGTTTCATGGAACTCTGATATTACTAAAAAAATTAAATCTTTTAGTAAAAAAACAAAACAAAAAAAAATATTTTGCAATATATCTTCTGGCTCACATAGTTGAAGATAAAAAATATAACAGAGTGAGATAGAGTTTTAACGCAAGATATCGTTAATGTTTTGTCAAGATAAAAATAACCTACTCCGATGTTTTTTGTTTATTTCTTAGCGGTCGTAGAACCGACTATTGTAGATTAAGATAAAAGGTTGAGTGTCGTTAATTACACATAACTATTAATTATATTCAGAGGTTGTATTACTCACAACTCAATCAAAAATTGCTAATAGTAAGATCCTTTGGAATTTGTTGGAATGAAATGCACACCTCTTAATTTATAAATCGATCATATAATATATGAGAGCCACAGTACGAAAAAGTGGAATTTTGCATTATTATAAACATTAAAAATAATTTATTATTATTCTTATCAAGACAATATATATAAAATTACTCTCTTATTACAGTTTGAAGGAAGTTATGTTTGACTAGTAAACTTATAATAGTTAAACTAATATTAATTTTTATTACAGTAAATATTAAAACTAAAAATCTGGCTTTTATTCTCAAAGAAATATACGTTACTGGATAATTTTCCAGCAAATATATATATATATATATATATATATATATATATATATATATATATATATATATATATATATATGTGTGTATGTATACTATATATATGTATATTTCTTTGAGAATAAAAGCCAGATTTTTAGTTTTAATATTTTAGGCTTAATGGAAGAATGATAAAAAGAAGAGAAAATAGAAACATAAAAGTATTTGGATAAGAGATGGGCAAAAAGTGAAAAAAGTCCGAAACGTAGATAGTGTTGAAGGAATTGATTTAATAAAAGATATTGAAGTACTATTGCAATTTTATTATATGAAGTATATATATATATATATATATATATATATATATATATATATATATATATATATATAATATTACTTAGAGGTAAAGTTCGTGTCATATAAATATTTAGTTGATTTATTCATTGACGTTTTCTATATATAGCTAAAAATCACGAAAATATTTTATTATGGAGAGACCTGCTCTCGATGTAAATTAAATCTTAAAATATTTCAGCTGCATTATTGAGTCGGTTGAATAAAATATCAACATTTAAATTATTAATATTTTAGGATATATTTGTGACATTTTATTTTAAAAGAGAGAGGTCACTCAATCGATTTAGTTTTTCAATAATATATTTTTGACATTTATAATTTATAAATATTTTTAAATCAAAATAAGCACGAGTATAATACAGTAATTGACAATAGTATAGAACTCTTTTTTTTATTTACGTTTTATCTATATTATGGTCTTTTGAAAATAAAATAATGAAATTTATCAATGTTAAACATTTTTAAAAAAATAAAGAAACATAACCAATTTATGTATTTAATTGTTACAGATTCTATAGGAGTATTAGAACAAAAGATACTCGGACATTAAGAGAAGTAATGTCATAACGGTAGAACGAGATGTAGAACAATAAAAATGGTTATGCCTTTTGAAAAATGAAGTTCCCCGGCAAAACTTCCAATTTCCTTAAGTGTTCGTATTTATAACGGATTCCAAATAGCCCCTCCCCCCTCCCTCCAGTAAGCTTTGTTTCATTTCGCAGAGCAAAGTAAAAGCAGGTAATAAAACTAAATGGAAGGAACGGGTGGAAAAATTAAATTGAATTCAAACCTTTACCCGGGATTGAACTTTATAGACCGCTATTTTGGCCTTCGGGTGAATCACGGTGTCTCTCAGCGCTTGGTCGAAAATTGTATAACAGCTTTTATTCAATTTTCCTCGATGTTCGTTTTAAAAATTAGTAATGAAGTGACCATTAATTACGAACGATAAAGTGAAAAAAATAAAATACCGCTTGAGCTTTTCCGTTGATGGTTTTATCTGTATTCAGTAAACGAGAGGAAAAGAATACGTGCCGCTTTTTATAGTGCGATTAAAAGAGAATTGTGTAATAAGAAGCGTATACGACCCCATGGAAATAAACCTTACGGATTCGAGAACTGAACCAGCATCTAATTCTAAATAATAACCTCATAAGTATGGGCTTAAAGAAAACCCTAATTACAGATAGAAAGTTTTTCTATAATTTTGAAAAATTAATTTTAGATCTGATTATTCTATGTTGATATGGACCATTTTTAACTCTTAACTGATTCATGCTCATATAAACACGTATTTTATAATAATTATAGTATACAAATATTTCAATTTATAGATAAGTATAACTCTTCAGATTGTATGGCAAAAACATCAAATGAATTTATCTTTATACATTTAAAATAAAAAAAAAATATGGAATTATAAATATAAATATTTTAATATAAATGATTAATTCACTAAAAATTTGTATTTCCTATTATTTAATATTTATTTTTACTTGCACAATTAATAGTGAAAAAATCTAGTGCGGTGCGCGCATCTAATAACTTTCACTTACCACGCCACTTTGAGTAGAACATAGTTTCTGCTCAAGCGGGGCAAGTTAAAAGCTTCGAATTAGTTTCAATGGAAATTCCAATTAGTTTCCATGGAAACAATTAGTTCGTGTTAAATAATATAAAAGTAGAAAAAAATATCTACAAAATTCTTTCATACTTTATATTTATTCCATTTTAATTACTAACTACAATCACTTAAGTTTATGCGTTATTCTTCACTCCCCACTAACGTTTACGACTTTATATGTTAGATATTAATTTTTCAAAATCTTTAGTTTTCAAAGAGTATATTATCCATCTATATTACCACTCTTATTTCCGGAAATTTGTCATCAACCTGAGAAAATATTTCTCCTTTAGTTTATTTTCAAATTCTTACATAGCACTTTAGAGGAAGCCATTTTGAAAATTCGGCATTTAAGCCCTATCAATATGGATAAGAACTAACTGATTTTAAAGACCATTCGATTGAACGGTGATATAACGAGTCTGATCAAAATCGTTAAAGCCTTTTTTGAGAAAATCGATGATATAAAGTGGCACTATCTGTAGTATCCCATGCATCTACATGCCATAAATACGTCGTTTTAGTCTCGTACAACTTTTCGTTCTTGGGCTAGACTTACCACATACACTCACACAGACCGATATCCGAGATTGTTTATTTGGACTTGGAGATCTTAAAAGGTGTATTTCCATTGAGAACTCTGATTCGAAATTTTTCAGCATCGCAATACTTATTTCATATATATATATATATCGCTCATTCCCCAAATTTGTGAAAAAATATTATTTTCATACCCACCAACATAAAATAAAGTTTGTATTTTAAGTATTTTTTATATTTTTAATAGTAATGATTGATCGAATTTTCATGCTTATTCTTAAAACTTAAACAGCCAATTTAAGGATTATAGACACTGATTACGTCATCATGAGAAGAAACGGCCGGGTGATCCCGCTGGACGTTCGTGTAATGAGAGGAGCAGAATGCGGATCGGACCATTTCTTGGTTAGGACAAAACTCTTGTTTAAATTCACTTCGACACCAGCAATAAAAAACCTCATAAATAGAGATAAGGAGGAAAAAGTCGAGTATAATATTGAAGGTCTTCTTCAGGAATCGATAAGGGGTCTTTACAAGAAGAGACTGCAAGAAAAAATAAGAGATAAGTCCATAAAAGAAGATATGACCTATGAAGTGTTAAAAAAGATTTGCCACGAAGCGGCCCGGGAAACATTAGGAGATAGAAAGAAAAAGAAATTAACAAATAAGTATTGGTGGAACGATGAGGTTGCTAAAGTTGTAGAAGAGAAGAAGGGGGCATATAAGAAATGGCTATCAGCAAATGACTATTTCACTGAATGAATATAGGAAAGCAAAAACAGCCGTTAAAAAGAAAAAGAGAGAGGCTATAGAGATGTTCTGGGATCAAAACTGTGAGATGATCGACCGCTGCATCCAAGGACAAAAAGTGAAAGAGGCATGGAAAAGGCTAAAAACGATAAAGACCCAAGCTCGGTACAAGAATAACTCTCGACTGATAGAAATGAAGGAATGGAAAAAATATTTTTCTGATTTACTGCAGGAAGATAGGTCAGAATACATGGTAGAGAACCAGGAAAACGACCGGACTAACTACGATATTAATGATGTATCCTTGGAAGAAGTGGAGAGAACCTTAAGGAAGATGAAAAATGGAAAATCACCCGGTCCGGGGGATCTACCGATAGAGCTTATTAAAACAGGACCAGTTGAACTCAAAGAGATACTAGCAAAGACTTTCACAAACTGCTTAAAGACAGGTAAGATACCAAAGGATTGGTTAATGGGAGACATCATCCCTATCCACAAAAAAGGAAAAGAACAGAATATATGCAGAAACTATAGAGGAATCACTGTGCTAAGCAGTGTTGGGAGACTTTATAGTCGAATCCTGAAGGAAAGGCTAGAGGAGGAGGTTTCTGATCAGATGGTGGAAGAACAGGCAGGTTTCAGAAGTGGAAGATCGTGTAGTGACCACATTTTTACCCTGACTCAAGTCATGCAAAAAAGGATGGCATACGACCTCGAAACCCATCTGACGTTTGTTGACATACAGAAAGCCTATGACAGTGTTCCTCTAAAGAAATTGTGGGAAACCTTGGATCTGATGAAGATAAGTAGAGGCCTTAAAAAAGCCATAAAAAGTTTGTATATTGGAGCGGAATCAAGGGTAAAGATAGAAGGAAAAGTCTCAG